>CAXKVY010004557.1:0-24800 GCA_964058915.1 Tetropium fuscum | reverse complement strand
GATATATACATTATCTACTTCTTTATCTATTACTATACTTCATGATTCACTAAACCAACTAAACACAAATAAGTAGGTGTAGGTATTATAATACCTTTTACTTGTGCATCCTTTATTTTCTATTTCACTTTAAAAAAACTGGCATCACTGCCGCAAAAACTAGTTCAAAAGATGCGGTCAACTTTAGGTTGGTTTGGGTCTTACACGGGGACGTATGTACTGCATCTCACTTTTCCACCTCTCTTTCTGGCTTATGTCCCAACGCTTTCAGTTTCTGGTCTCATTTAGGAGCAAGAAAATATGACATAGGCACTGACTATCTATTTATTTAATGTATGCTATTACTATTACCGAGATTGATCGTTATTTAGCAAATAAAACTTACTTGTATAGTAGACTGTAAATTTATGGTTGTGTAGAATATGTTTCGTAAAGTAATCTATCTGAACTTAATATGAGAAATTCGTATATCCCATAGAAACTGCTAAAATATTGTTTAATAATTTTCTAGGATATGTATGAGGATATTTACGAGAAAATTTATTAAGTGGTGTAAGTAATTTAATCTCTTAGCTTATCAAATTTCCGTCCGCCAGTAATTTAAAATGACTGCTGTCTACGCCATGCAGATTGCAATAAAACCCAACAAAATTTCTTGTTAAACAAATTAATAATTAAACTTATTTTGACCTGTGTGACGGTTCACGTAACCTGCACTAGACGCGCGCTTTATTAAACTCACTTTTTTGCTCTCCGGCACTATTCTGTATTCCTGCAACAATACGCGCTCCGACGTAAAAGTTGGTTCAGTTCAGTGAATTATCAGCAAGTGCAAATATGTTAAATTGCTTCTCGTTAGTTGGTATTCTACAAACGGGGCTATAGAGTTAGTGAAACTTTGACAACTAATGGCTCTGAATGTCATTAAGCAAAAACTGCATGTGGAATATGTGGATATGAAATTCTCCGATCTGAAATTATCGAAGGTTAACGATTTAAGTGGAATATCATCTGGTTGGAAATATCGTCATAAACTTATTACATAATATAATAATTTTTTTTTAGTAGGTTTGGTCAACCGGGGCTTTATGTCATATTTTTGGGATATATTCTACATATTTTTCGAAAAAAAATAAAAATAGGGGTGACAATGATACCCAGGGACTGGGGCCACTTTGTCATCTTATGGAAATACCATTTAAATCGTGTTGAGTTTAGTGACAAAGTCGCCCGAGTGAAAAAATGGCCATGGAAAATACTAGGAAGGCTTTCAGGAACAAGATTTTCAATAAAAAATAGTTTATTTACTGAAAACATTGAATTCTTAATGGTAACTGTATGGAAACTGAAAAAATATCATACATAATACATAAAATGTCAATATAAATAACATAGAAAGTCTTATTCAAAAACAATCTATTTAACGATTTATTGGAGTCTCGTGAAGGGTTAAAGGTTACGTCATCATCGCTATTATCGAAAGGCTCGTCTTCGTCTTCGAACTCGTCCTCACACCTCGAACACACAAAATATGGATCTTTCCTCCCCTCATTGCATATGCCACATATCCTCCACTTTTTGCATCCTAAACATTGAATCCATTCGAGACTGCTTTTGTAGCATTTAAAGATTCCACACTTTGAGGTATTATTGCGACTCCTTAAAGCCTTTTTCGTAATATTTTTGACACCTTCGGCTGTTTAAGAGAGGGCTTTATCTTTTTTTCGAGAGAACACCGTATGTTGAAGCACCAACATTGATGTTTTCATCCGGAGATTCCCGTAAAGCCATAAAACAAGACAATTCGCCATCGTCAGGTGCATTTTCCATGTCTTTAGGTGCATCCTGTGTAACTACCTGTATAGGTTGTATGTCCATTTATTGCTCTGGCTTAAACTTCTTTCCTCTCTTCCGTTTTTTCTGTTCGTCTGATGTGCCCCGTATTTCTTTCAACATGTCTACCAGACTGGCATCAAGACAGCGAGCAACTTCTTCACTGGTAGGTAAAGCCCCAGAGATTTTTCTTAAAACTTCGTCTAGGTTCATGGGGTAGAGTCCTGTTGTCCGAAACCCAGACTTTAGATTTTTGTCGACGCTGTCAATGATATGAGCCCAGAGCTTTGCAAGTAACGGGGAGAATTGCTCTTTGGGCAGGGTGCTTATGTAACGACTTTCCTTTCTCCACCGTTCTAAAGTTTCGCGCCACTTTCATTTTAAAGGGGCGAAAACAGCCACGTCCAGTGGCTGCATCAAATGGGTTGCATTGGCCGGGAATGGACACATATAGATATTGTTCTCCTTGGCAGCTTGTATAACGGAAGGTACCAAATGGATTGCTAAATTATCACCAATTACCACTGTTTTTTCTCCCTCTTGACGTGTTGTTTGTAAATGTGGTAGCAACACTTTGAAAAACCAGCCTGAAATGGTATTTCCGTATACGGTTCCAGAAGGACCACCATCTCAGCAATTTTCGTACAAATTGCTACTATTGTACACCACCATTGGTGGAAATAATTGCCCAGCAGCATTTCCGGCCACCATTATGCTAGTGCAAGAGCGTGAATAGTTCTGAACCCGTTCAACCCTTCTGAAGTTCCTCGGTACTATTACTTTCTTGGCGCCAGGATCATCCGCTATGTTAGTTTCGTCATAATTGTACGTGTTTTGAGGAGTTGCATTTAAAAGAGCGTCTTATATTATTAAAAATGGTATGCCTACTTGTGGTATGCCTACATGAAATAAGTAGCTGTCAGCTGGCCAGAAACCTCTTGTTATATCCCAGCGAAGGGACGGCGAAGAATTACCTGGAATCCTACTGCGGGGTAAGGAAGATACTGCAGGGTAAGGAAGCACGTCTATTATATGAGACAAAGTGAGACACCCATCTCCAGAGGATGTGAAAAAGAAGATGAAACGGTCGAGCATGTACTTTGCAAGTGTTCCGCCATGTCATCGACCAGAGAATCCATATTGAGGGAACGTTGGCCTTCCATGGTCTATTTGAGGGAAATGACCTAGGCAACATCATCACCTTTTTGACAAATTAGTTTCAAACACTAGCTATTATTATCATTATAATATATTATAGGTATTTATTCTTTATATATTTAAAATATATTATAATATCAGTTTTTTTACCCAAAATTTTCTTTAAAGCCTGTGCGGTGGTCTCGCAATGAAAATATGCATTTTTATTAGTTAAACTCACTTTATTTTCATTGCAAAACTACAGCACAGGCTTATAAAAAAAGTTAGGATAAAAAACTTATATTATAATCATCACTATAATAACAGCTAGTGCCTGAAACTAATTTGACTATCAGATTTTTTGTATCTTTATAACTATTTATAGCTAACGAAATTAAATGTATCTATTTGCCTCTCACTTTACAAAATCCCAATTAAGCAAGCCGGATTATATTTTAGCCGGATAAAGTTAATAATAAGGTATTTCCAAACCTTTCTAAAGGTAGTAATAATTATTAATAGATGGCGGATAAAATAATGTTTTACTTGCATTTATGCCTCCTTTCCAATTTGTACACACCACATGTACACAAATGGTTCTTTCTAAATCCAAATTGATGATTGTAGGTAAGTCCCTGTTGCTCAAAATAGGCACGTAGCTGTTTACATGCCATAATTTCTATAACCCGATCAATTATCCATTGTAGGTAGAAGGTTAATAGTCATGTGGATAGGGGTTTTTTGTACTTCATTATTGGTATTGGAAATACTTGTTTTCATGTCAGACTTATTAGGTGTATCACATATATCCAATAATTGATGACATTTTATATTTAGGTAGGTAAATGTGGAATCTTGTCTGACTCCACATTTGATGACTTGTGGGCTTTTTTCAAAATATGATTTTACCTTTATTACATATATGATATGATATAGTTAAAAATTATAGTTTTAATTAATATATAACATTATTAGACTGATTATAGGGAAGAACAATAAAAAACCCTATGAACATAACAATATGTATTTTATTTGACAGTTCACATATATTTCCAACCTCAAATTTGCTGTACCTGCCAGATAGACTAAAACTACAGGTTTTAATTAATTGTAGGTTATAATGTAGAAATAAACTGATGTGTCTTTTTTGTCAATTGTGTCAATTTTGGACTGCCTGCTGTTGTTTTATGTCAGGTCATTTTACAAACTTCCATTATTGCTATGGCAACAGACAAATTTTCAATTATTTGACAAACGTCAAATATTCTTATTCTTATATTCTTTAATATATATATTTTTAAATTTTGACAATACGAAACGCTGAATATTTTTTTCTATAAATTTTTAGTATATACGTTGTATTTCAATCACTAACTCATATGACTTTCCAATATAGAAAGTCATATGAACAATGCTATGTACAAATTATAGAAAAAATAATAACTTTGCTTTTTATAATGTAGTTTATTACTTATACTTTAAAATATGTAGTTTATTATTAACATAATTTCCATACATAAATAATTTTTATATATTAAATTTCCTCGGTAGATCATTTGACAGTCAAGTGTGAATAAAATGAAATCATCTTTCCCAAAAAGTTTTTGACTTTTTATGTTTATAATAAACTACATATTTTAAAGTATAAGTAATAAACTACATTATAAAAAGTAAAGTTATTATTTTTTCTATAATGACCGAAGCGTCAAGATTTTGTAATCAATTTGTTCATTGTGCAACGGAAATATTAACCGTTCCAGTAAAATCAAATATTTTAAATAAACTCTTGATCGATAGTACACGTGGGAACACCACCTCGCTCAGTAGTAGGGCGGAACTGATAAATATGAACGCACACCCGAGCTACATCCTCTTTTTGTTCTGATAGCTTCATTTTTGCCTACGTAACGGTTTACTTTGCTTCTCTTGAGGAACAAATTCGGTTTTACTGTGTGCCAGCTGGAATTCGTTGAGGTATTGTAAGCAATTCTATTTACTAATATATATTAAACTGCCTGCTATCCAAAATTAATGAGTTAATATATCAGTAAAGGAGTAATCGATTATAATCGGCTTTAATCCACATTTAAATTTTGTCATATTACTAGTGTTTTTGGTATACGCAAGGGCGTGGGCTAGGTTTATACATATTAGTTACTGCTTACCGAACCAGTTCCACTAGTGGTTCTTCTGTTTTGCTGAGATAGCTTCACTCTAGGATACTAGGCCACCTCCAATTTATACGAAGGGGCCTCCAGAAGTCTTCCAGGAAAGTCTTAAAATATCTCCCAGGAATTGCCAGGTCTCATTGGTATCTGACAACCTCCTTATCACTTCAATACGTTGTAAATGTAAAATTCTATTGCCTGACTTGAGAGTCAATAATCGGTTCAATTTCTTTTTTTTATTTCAATTTTGAGTCCATCAGTTCTAGTTTGTGGGCTTATTATCAAAGCTGTGTTAAGTTTAAAGCATAATGTTAATATCGAAAAATACAACAATTTGCGTGCATATTTGAGAAAAACAAGAAGGTTATAAGCCAAAGAAATACAGTCTTCTTAAGGGAGCAGTTCCATACTTTTTTGCCTGATGCTTCAGATGAAAAGTATTTGGCGATAAAAGTAATAAAATTACATTTTGTTTGTTTCATATTGTGTTAACCAATTTTGATTTTTTGAGGTAATTTTGATACTTGATATATCTGTGGCATGTCGTTGCGACGAACTAGTGAAGGCGATAATTGATATTGAAGACATGGGATCTTTGCTGCTAATTAAAATTTCTCACACTAAAATAATAAGAATAGAACTTTCACTGTCTTGATGGGGGATGAATATGTAAGTAAATATAGAAAATACGTTATTTGCGCCCTACCGATTAAGCATCAATGTTATTTTTTTTTAAATATCAAAATGGAATTGAAAAAATAGCAAAATGTTATAAAGCTATGGGTATCCATTAAATTGGTAGTGTAGCAAAGGATGTGGCATCGTATTTAAAGGTTCCAAATTGGGAAGAGTATACAGGGCATTGTCTGAGAAGAGAAATTGCTAAGAAAATTCTACAACCTAGCTCTGCGGAGAATGTCGAAAAATTTTCATTTAGCGAGCTAACTATAAGCAATGGATATTTAAAGGCAGTTGACCCTAGAAATATTGTCATAAGTACGGATATCACAAGATGTGGATGATTTTTGAATATTACAAATCTTCACAATTGTACTTTTACTATGAATGTTCATTATTAAAATTGAATTCATTGAACTATAACATAAGTTGTCACTTATGTGACTTTTGAAGAAAAAAATACATATTTTATATAGTGAATATAATTACGATCAACAATTTCGTTTCTATAGGTTCTGTCCACCTAAGGGGCAGTACATTCCCTGTATAGGCCATTTCCACTAATAGTATGTATCGAAATTATTCAATATCGATTCAGTCAATATTACTCAAGATTGAATTTTTCAGTTGTACTAATATCACAATAAACTGAAAACAATTTGACAGATTTTCGAAAACTTATTGCCCAATGGCAACAACTTTGATGAAAGATGTAGATAATTAATTAGGTATTCTAATATAATTTATGGAATGCTCGTGTCGTATTCTGTAGATTATTTTTTGATGTTACGATCATATCATTTTCTTTGATTTTATTATTGATTTCATCGACTGGTGATGCATAATTTTCATATTTGACAGACAAATTTCAAATGAAAAAATATAGGTTGTCAGTCAATATAATAATATTTTGATAAGATTAAGTTGGTATTAAAATAGGCTCGCATGATATATAGACAAGACAGATTTTATGCATTACAAACTTTATTCTCCGATAAAAACTGGCGTTTTAGTTATTCCCAATGAAATGCAGTATACTCTTCGACGTTCGCAGCGAAGAATATGATTAGATAAGTATATCCTGAAATATTCCACTGCTGTGCTATGAAACATTCGGGAGGAGTTGTTGTTAAGTAAAACTCATTCATCTATATGAATGACATTCTCGATATACACGTATCGCAGAGAATATATGAAATTAGCTGTAGTTGATTTATTACGAATAAAACCGTGCTGCTGCAAATTAATTGTTGGGAGGCTGGAATCAAGTTCCACCTTTATAAATCAACGTAGGACTTTTGAAATACTGTGTGTATTTCCTGAATCCTTATGGCGATTTATAACTTCGTGTATTCGAGATTCGCTTATTGCAGATCTTATTGCTGGACTATTTTCCGTGCACAACTAATTTTAAATGAAAATACATTTTTCTCTACATTATTATTAATATACCGGATGTCAAAAAAGCCATCATGCCCTCTATATTGACAGAAACGTTACGAGATAGGCCACTAACATAACATTAGGCCACTTTTCGAAGCCGTTCTACACCAATCTAGTAAGTTTTATAAGCTATTGTGATTATTTAACCTCGTCTTTTTAACCTGTAAAGACGCAAACTTATTAGATGTGTGCTTCCACCTGAAACCTTCGTTGGACTTGCCTCCACCGTGTTAAAATCTATCGATATGTATGTAGATTTACTGCAGGGACCCATCATCCTGGACTTGCTGAACGACACACGCTGAATCGACACAGGTAGTAAGTAAAAAAAATGTTTTATGTTATAAAAGTGACAAATTTCCAGGTATAATACCACCTTTGGGGAACATGTTTTGGGGATACCTATTGTTGGGGAAATTTGGAAATTTGGAAAACAAGATAGAATTAAATCTATCTTGTTTTCCAAATTTATATCAAATTTAATTTATGTGCAGTTAAACTTATAATACTTTCTGAGATCATGATGTTTGTCATTATATCAAATTAAAGTTATTAAAATGTATCATTATTATTACAGATGAGGGAACCATGACGGCGCGGCATTTAAATTTTGAGATTTACTGAGTGATTTACTTTAATGAGGAAATAATTTAGTTGCTGATTCATCCCCAATAGCTTAAAATTTAAATATTTACCTAGGTGTGTCTGTCTCTAGCTGAACATTTTTTGTGATAATATTAAAGTCAGTTTAGTAGTATGGAAAGAGAGATCTTAGATATAAATTGTTCAGAATTACTCGCAATTGCAATGGTTTTAAATTGCTTGGCTTCAAAACTGAACACTTGCGAAATTATATTAAAAATAGACAATACTGCCGCAATTGCATACATAAACTGAATAGAGTACAGTCTCCAATTCTTGATAAGAATAAATTTGTCATATTTCTTAATGGACGCAACAAAGATGTATTTTTCCCATACATTCCTTCAAAAATTGTGAGCCACGTATCAAAAACACAGACTGATTACGAACTAGCAGAGTATGATATATATATATATATATATATATATATATATATATATATATATATATATATATATATATATATATATATATATATATATATATATATATATATATATATATATATATATATATATATATATATATATATATATATATATATATATATATATATATATATATATATATATATGTATATATATATATATATATATATATATATATATATATATATATATATATATATATATATATATATATATATATATATATATATATATATATATATATATATATATATATATATATATATATATATATATATATATATATATATATATATATATATATATATATATATATATATATATATATATATATATATATATATATATATATATATATATATATATATATATATATATATATATATATATATATATATATATATATATATATATATATATATATATATATATATATATATATATATATATATATATATATATATATATATATATATATATATATATATATATATATATATATATATATATATATATATATATATATATATATATATATATATATATATATATATATATATATATATATATATATATATATATATATATATATATATATATATATATATTTATATATTTTTTTTGTTGTGAAAAGTAATCTTGGGTTTGTAGCATTTCATTACATAGAAATAAGCAAATAGACGAATAAGAAGGAAAACACACTTACCAGTGCTATATCTGGACATACATACGGAAACGAACCACTATACACACGAAAACGAACCACTTAGAAGTTGTACAAGTTCTTTCACCTTTCTTGAGGATCTTCAGAGCAGTATACGATTTATTTCATTGATCATTTATACTTGAATTAAAAATATTAATACTCCAACACTTGCAGTGACGTTTTATGACATTAGTTTTTGACGGAACTCAAATTCTTAGAATACACAAACCTAGTCTACTATTTATATTTATTCTATTTGAACATATTATATATAAAAGCATTAGGCATACAGTTATCCAGAAGATGTTAAACTTTAAAATGCATAAAATCTTGTTGAACCTATTGAAAAACAACTACTTTTTCCAACTATATGCGGGAAAATATTGAATTACAGAATAGAGTTCTGAAACATTCAAAGAGGGAGTGATACAGAAATTGCTTGCTTAGTAAAAACTAAAATAAAGATTTTAGTTTTGACTATCACAAACGAGAGGTATGATATTACTCGTATATATTTAGAATATTAGGTATCTATACCAATTAAATATTACTGGATATTCAACTGAACATGCTACATAACTTTACCCAAATGATGGAAAGCCGCCCTTTAAAATGCATTTAAATATTTCAGGAGCTTTGGAAGATTATTGAATGCAACATCAATTTGTCTTGAACTCTGCGACTAGAGAAACGTTGTGTCTTTTTAAATGGACGGGTATTTTTACTCCAAACAAAGGCCATCTATCTCCTAAAGTGCTGCGGAACTAATTCTCTTCGTTCTAGTTTTCCATTATATTCAAATATACTAGACTAACGAACCAACTTCTCTTTCTATAAATACAAGTGCTTTTTTAAATCAGTTGAGTTTTAAGTTTATTCCTTCAATAAGTAGAACAAGGCTGAAAAACATTAGGAGTGGCGGAAAACTTCAATTAAATTCCTACAACTTATGCATTCCTGCCAGATAGTAAAATGACCAGGAAATTTCCTATTGCAAATGTAAAATGAATAATTGAACTAATACTGAAAAACAATAGCAATCGAAACCCATTTAAAACTTTACTAACTTATTGAGGAAGTTACTTACTGGAAATTATAGGGGCGATTAAACTGGAAACTATTATCTTATGTTTTCAAGATTATAGCACGTTGGTGATAAATATTTACTCACTAGTACAAACAGTTTCATAAATCAACAGCTCTATATAATATTACTACTTACATATAAGTATAAATCAATAGATTATTCTAAGTTGGTGAGGGTTTAGTTGAACAAGAACCTTGTAGTTAGTAGTTAGTTGTGGAACAAATTATTTAGGAAACTCAAGAAATACTTTTAAACTACCTAATTAATATAAAAACTATTTTATTTTACAATTTTGTAAAACTTAATTATCAACAGGGGTTCCTGGGTAGTAGTGCGACAACTGCTGTCGGGAACGACAGCAGTTGATGTATGCGGTTGTACGACTGTACACTGTACAGCCTATGTGGAAGTTGATTGTTTGTCGCAGGAGGAGACGAAGTGGCTCTGTGGGTTACGAGCCGTAGGCGAACCACAAGGGTTCAAAAGTGTAACGGGGACGTGAGGGTATCACGGGCTGTCGGGGAAACAGCTGTTTAGCTGAAGTGTTAAAAAGTTTTCATGGTCCAGAACGACAGGGGTCCGCGGTTGTGACGATATGAATGAGAAGGAGGTTCTGAGGGCCCAAGGGTACATGCAGGGAAGCATGACCGGAGACGGAGTTAAGTTGGAGACACCGATAGTATGGAGCCGTCTTGTGGCATTCCGCTCTTGAATCTGAAGTCGTCGAATGACCTGCTGGTGCTTGCCAGTTATTAATTCAAGGACTTGGATTAATAACTGGACGGACCCTGGGCAGGTAGGCCGGTATCCCGTTACCTACAGCGTAGGTACCGGGAGATGATGTGTAGGGCTGGGAGTGAAGCGGCTTACTTCACTCGGGATCAGCGTGATGTCCTAAGTAGGACTGGTACGATGTCTTCTGGGGAACGACGTACGAATTTTTATTTGGGTAGCTGTGAAAACAGCGAACGAAGCTTGTAACCGTGAAAACGGCGGTTGAGTGCATTACGCGGTGTGCCCAAGTTTGACGTGGACGTGCTTGGTATGCTGGGATACGAAAACGATGAACAGCGACTGGATCGTAGCGAAGGAAACATCAAGAGGCTCGAAAGCTGTGAATTGTTTGGGTCCGTGCAAGCATTGTGCCGTCTTCGTCCATGGGCGCTGTGACTAGTCTTGGCTAGTAAATACCGTATTTCAGGTAAGACGTCTGGATACTTGATGGAACTGCTTGTTGTGAATTTACCTCTGTAGCTTTCAGATGTTTCGGTTTTTGGTTAGTGATTTAGGTAGTCTGTCTGATCCGAAATCTGATGTTTATTTCTTTTTTGTTTGTGGTCCTGCCATCTGCCTGACCCGAAATCAGATGCAGAATGTGGATTATGTTTGGGCTTTTATGATATTGGATCCGCTCATCCTGTCGATTAATTACTGAGCGCTTTTCGCAGCCGCTGGCGTGCCTATATCGAATGTTGCCGCGGGCACCCTCGAAATGTACTGGCTTATGGCTGGTCTGTGCGAGGCTGTAGGTGCTTTTCGTCGAATATCTTGGAACTGGGGTGGAGAGTTTCAGGAAGACGTGAATCTTTTTCCGTGTTCCGGAATGCTGCGGTTATCTGAAGAAGTGGACGGATTTTCCATATACCGTTTGTCCAGGGACTAGAGGCCATCGCGGATATCCTCTGGTTAAATTTGCAGCGAAATCGTATTGCTAGTTGCTCCAGAAACGAAATTTTTTCGCGAGCTGCATTGTATGTAGTCGAACGTAGTTTTAATTGAAAATGATTTTGTGTGATATCTTTTGAACTGCTGCAGATATCACGCTGACACTAGGTTGGCAGCTTGGGACTATCGAGAAACATCTTCTGGGAAAGATTCATGAAAATCGTAGGCCGGGGAGCGGCTACAAAGGGAATTGCACATTTGGTAGGTACTGTGCGTCGTGCAATATCTCGTAAATGGAGTGAGATTTTGGCTTGAAACTTTGTAGACAGCTAGAGGCTGTTGAATGTAATTAGCGATCCAAACTGCATCGAGTACGGACCTGGAGAAGCGGCTACAAGGGGCGAAATGTGCTTCTGTAGGTGTCGTTGCGACGATTTTTAGCGAATATCTCGGGCATGGGATGAGATATTGCTAGGAAACTTGTACCGAGGCCTGGGGAGCGTCAATACGAACCTCCCACAGCATGCCTGTGGGACGCCTAGGAGCTTCACGAAACCGTCGCAACGGCCACACAATCACCTTTAAAAGGCAATATATACAGGGAAGCTGTCCTCTATAATAAATCAGGTAATCAGGTATTCATATACTCTGCCTTTGGAGACCTAGAACATAAAATAGGCATGCTGTTCACTGACTATGGGAAGTTCACAGTGGACTACGATACACATACATTTTATACACATACATTTTGTTATTTTATGAAAACTCGGTTCTCCGTCATGATACATAAATTGCGATTATATACTGTTTTATTGCCTTTTTTCCGCTTTACAAATAAGGTTCTATGAATTTTTAACCTACCGTTGATCGTTGTTGAGATATAGAATGAGAAACTAAAAAATTAAGATTGAAACTTTTTATTTGCTGTTTTATCTTCTCTCGTGATATATATCGAAAAATGACCATTATCGAACTTGTAAAGCATGCAAATACCTGCAACTTTTTTTCTGTGTTTTTTAGAAATAAATTACGACATTTAGTGAGTAAGTGCGGGCGAAATTTTGATTACATAGAACAACATCTATACAATAGCACAATATCTATACAAATAAATAAAATTTAAGTGTGTGTACTGTCGAAATAACTTTTATCTTTTTACTAAATGCATATGAAAGTATACGGTAATTAAAACAAAAAACCATTTTGTAATATTTTTGTCTGTCTGTCCGTCCGTCCGTCCGTCTGTGTGTCTGTCGGTCTACCTGTATGGCTGTCTGTATGTCTGTATTCCTGACAATCTTCGAAGCGGCTGGATCGATTTTGACGATATATTCACTGGCAGATAGCTGATGTTATAAAGAGTAACTTAGGCTACTTTTAATTTAGAAGAAGAAGTAGGGTTCCGTGCAAAAAATTAAAATCCATGAAATCGTGAACAAAATCCGAATCAAAAATTTGTATTTGTGTGTGTCTGTTTGTTCCGGCTAATCTACGAAACGTACATCTCCCGAGTATTTTTACTTGCTTCGAGTAATAATAACATAAACTAAAGTAGCAATATCCAGTACCGCGAGCAGTCTACGCGTATGCCGTGGCCGCCCCCAAAGGCGCCTTCCACCGCTCCTCCTCCCGGGACGTTATATCACAAAGCGTGCCTGTCTCGCGGGCTCAGAACGCGCGTCACATTCGGGCGGACGAAGTCGCAGGTAACAGCTAGTAAATAAATAAAAGAGCAAACATATGAATCATCCGTATGAAATTTATTATGCCAATACATATTTTGGTATTGTAGAAGATGAAGATGAATGGAGGTCCATTTTTACTATTTATATTTTTCTTCGTTTCGATGCTCCTGGTTCACAGTCTTCCTGTCTTTGGAGATTCTTCAACCACACGAGGTAGTGATACCTCAATAGTCGAATCATTGTCGTCATCATCGAGCCAGAGACGTTGTTGCTGACTTCAAAATCCCTTACTTCAGCTGTGCTTAACCGGCCATGATAAAGTCCATGATTCATTCGTCGCCAACCCCATTCCTGGGGATCCTTGTAAAACCCGAGCCACGTTTGCACCTCATGATACGTACGGAATATATGGTGGCCCGCTGTTCATTGGTGCGATTAGTGAAAGTTGGTTTAACATATTCTTAGTCACTGATTTAGCGAAACGATGGAATCGTTAAACTTTTATAGATTTTACCTGCTTTAAAGTCAGAACCTCCGAATCGACTTGTTATTGTTTGATTAATTTCATCGATGACCGTAGGTCCGTATGTTTTTCGAGTGTTGATAAATTTTGATTTGTCAATATTGAAAAAAGACGATGTGGTATCACAACTGGTAAAAGCAAGGAAAAGTATGTCGGGAAGGGACTTATGATGCTTCAAACTAGTCGGAGAGTAAAGTTTTGCGGTTGTGATTCCTTTTGCTGGTTTTCGTAAGTATACGTTTATTTTGTCCGGCGCGAGTCCACTGATTGACACCAAAGCAACCAAACCAACTTAACCGATCAAGTTGGTCCAAAGTTCGTATAACTTATTACAAGTAAAATGTTTTAGCTCCTGTTAAAGTGAGGGCTAACTTGTAACACATAATGTTGTAACGTGATTTCCACGGACCTTATATAAAACCTACCAAGTTAAGAAAACGGCTAAATTTAGTAGCGCAGAAAGACGTCCTTAAGGTGGTGAAACTCTTTCAGGTGATAGTTAAACTTTCAAATAACAAATTACATTAGTTAGCTATTTAAATTTTGGAAGACGAATATGTATCAAGGAATATGTATCTATATATCAGGGAACGCGAAATTGAAATACACATACAATACAATTTTCTATTGGCAATATGCACAATGAACATTCTATTGCGATATAAAGAAATTCGCTATTTTATCAAATAACCAAATAACTACCCTCCCCTGAGGCCAATGAGCAAATTTATATTCCATTTCAAATTCCCCCAATATTAGAACAGCAACTTAATCAAATAACGATATTGTTAAGTATTTCTTTGTTTTTCTTCGACTTTGTTCCTTTATTCCAGGATTGCTTTGAGTCTGTCATTCTGTTTTTCATGTTGAATGCTAGGGTTATTTATCCTTTTCTCAAACGGGGTTTAATTAATTAGGTGCGTATTCATATGTCACATGGAAATTCCGCATGAAATTATGAATGTAGACGTACTACTATCCAATGACGTGCGAATAAATCTTGTATTAACTTTGATCCCAATAAATATATATAGGCTGTAATAATGTGGTATATATGATATACTTAACAATAATTATAATATAATTATAATATGTTTAACCATAAATACGTAAAAAGTTATATTGGCAGATATACCACATGACAGATATACCATATGACACCAAAACACTTTCACTTCGCTCGACGCGCGTTTCGCCAACCAAGTTGGCATCATCCGGAGACGATTAAAACTGTGTTTTAATCTGTGTAAACCAGTTGTAACTGTGTAAACCAGTTGTAACTGTGTAAACCAGTTTTAATCGTCTCCGGACGATGCAAACTTGGTTGGCGAAATGCGTGTCGAGCGAAGTTAAAGTGTTTTGGTGTTTGTGGAAACTACTCCGAGTGCTAAATGTTATTGTTTTTAGATTTATGTAAATTGAGATAATAACAGTGATAGCATAGCGAAGAAACATCTGATAAGTTTTCAGGATACTTACACGATTTCTTCCCTATTTAATTCTTCCTATGGGCGCCAGTTCTATGAACACTAATTTATAATTTGAGAAGGATCACTGCGAACAAGAGTACCCTATAGTCATTAGAGGGGGGGGGGTCCAATTACGTCTATGTAAAATTTTGCAATATTAGAATTTTATTTGACGCAATTTTTCAAACAATGAATGAATCTGTGATACTACTATTTTGACAAATCAATTAAATTTTAGTTTGTTTCAAATTATTTGATATACCTAAATTATTTTCTGAAAAGTTTCAAAATAATAATAAGAAAGAAGTATTTATATAAGGCTAATTTTATTATCATATTATGATGCAAATAAATATATGAGTTCTGAATCTTAGAAATACCCTACGCAAAACCTACGTAACTTATTGTCATACATGGGACCAAGCCTCTGGTATCATATATACTTAAAACTAGCAATGTTTGAGATGGTTGTTACTTTATAAGTTTTAAGTTAATCCTTTAATTTTGTGATGCACAATACTGAGCACTAATTTCCACGACACTGGTTTGTTAACAGCTGATGCTGGGCTCTGGTGGTGTCATCTACCGGAACGCTGCTACCACTCGACTATTATTTACTCTGGAATGCCTTAAACTGTGGATCCTCGAATTCTGCACTTTTACTGCCTGTTTACAATGAGAACTTCTTATAAATTGACTTCTTTTCCTTTTCTTCTCACCTCTAGTATTCTGCAGACTGGGGACGCTACCAGGTTTCCACTTCTTACGTCTTAGTTTCGACGAAAACACTTGATATTCAGTTATTTCTGCTTTAAAACTTTTCCCTCTGGTACTCAACTTATATTTTACTAGTTTAAATTTTATAAAAATTATTAGCGGAGCTGTTCTCTCCTTGAACGCTATGGCTGAACTCTTCTGCATTGGTACATGTAACCACGCACATGCCGTATATGAAAACAATTGCATTTCCTGGATACTCATTTCTTTCTCATTATTATTAGACAATTTGACCACTCAGATTAATGTCTATTATTTTATTTATTTAATTTTGCGTCTAACTCCTATAATTTGCATTTTATTTAATGTAATTTTGAATTCTAAACTTTATACTATCATCAGATTTACTTTCTGTCGACTATCCTCAGTGTTTAATTTAGGCGTCATATCTATATTGCATTGTTCTTCTCAACTACGGACTCTCGAACCCCGTTTATACCATGATGCCCTCGCATTAATCTTTAATCTAGACATAGTTTATTTATGCTTGATATTCTATAATTATGGTTGGGTCTTGTCTATTGTAATCATGCTAGTTAGAGATTTTTGTGCCGATGTACTGAAATGAGATTCTGACCAATCAGATGCATACGTTGGACAGCGATACGTTCGTGCTTTCACTTTTACTATACTGCATACGACAGATATTGGTCATTAATTTAATATTATTTTATAATTTGATAATATTTATTGTGTTTAACTACCTATTTATGCTCTAGATTTTCGATTTTCGATTATATATATATATATATATATATATATATATATATATATATATATATATATATATATATATATATATATATATATATATATATATATATATATATATATATATATATAATGTGAAAAGTAATCTTGGGTTTGTAGCATTTCATTACATAGAGAAATAAGCAAATAGCCGAATAATAAGGAAGACACATTTAACATACACACGGAAACGAACCACTTATTATAGAAGTTGTACAAGTTCTTTCAACTTCTAAGTAGTTCGTTTCCGTGTGTATGTCCAGATATACAACTGGTAAGTGTGTCTTCCTTATTTCCTTATTCGTCTATTTGCTTGTCGTCTATTTGAAATGTTAACGGAAATATAGCAGTGCGTGAAAGTTGGCAATACTGTTAGCAAAAAGTAAACGGTACTCTATGGAGTTCCGTTTCCGTCACAAAGTACCTACAGTCCATTGCTTTTCAGTTTCTATAGTAACTCATTAGTCTGGTGTGGCGAAACGAGTTTGTGGCAAAATAGTAAGTTTTACAGTTGATACTGCTACTGATTTTTATAAAGATGTTGACTGGAGACACTTAAAGTCTAATATTGAAAGGGAATTTGCTACGGTAGTAGATTCTCTAAATTCTAAAATTTTAACATTTAATGTACAAAAAACACATTACGTCTAAAACCAATACTAAATATTTTAGATTTAAGGAATATTAAGGAATTTTACAAAATTGTCTTCATTATTTGTATAACTTAGTCGATTAAACCGGCATACAAGTTAGAGTGGATATGAGTTTCGTGTCTGTTTTTTGAATATGCAAACGTTTAGCGCTCATTCGTTGAAATATTAATTATGAATACTATTGTTTGAGTATAAGGAGCTTTGCTTCAAAATGATTGTGTTTGTTACTTGTTTGCTTGTATTTAAATATCAAATATTTGACAAATATTATATTAAAAAAGTCATATTTTTTTTTATGAAGTCATATCAGGTCTACCTTTAGGTTAGATTTATTTGAATTTCAAATAATTTATATTAGTACCTGTACATTTTTTATCATATGTTATTTATTTTTTACATATTAATAAACCCAGTAAACCTGCGAGGCTGTAAATGTTATGTAGATTTAAAATTATTTAACGGGGACAGTGGTCGAGCGGTTAGCGTGGTTAGCGTGTTAGCTCTCGGCTCGAACACCTAGCAGCGTGTGTGGATCGATTCCCCGCCTAGTGCGAAATAAATTTTCAATAATTTATCCCCAATATCTAATTAATGAGGCTTTCCAGGTTTCCCGCACTGAATGGTGGTTAGAATTTACCAACCGAAGTCGATCCTGTCGCACATGCGGCTTGCGAAATAATAATATGCCGCCCTCTTTCCCGTACAAGTCTCTGACTTCTGGGCTAACTGTTGCGGTTAGAATGAGGGCTAAAGATATTATTATATTATTATTATTATGTACTTCCGTACATCATCCTGAAGTTAATATTTCAAGATAAAAGTTGCATAAAAAAGGTTACAGTTAGAAATAAAATCTTGTCAATAATAATTGTACTATTCGTAAATGTAATTAATTGTAATATTTATGGAACTTTTATGTAAAAAATCATGTATATCAAATTCAAAACAGAAACAGCACGTCATCAGTAACAAAATTGCCGAGATTTTGGATAAGGCGGGTACAGTACAGTTGGTAACACCGACCGAACATTTGTAATACCCTTAATAGTTAAATATTAACGATTACTACGGTTTATAAATTATATTTTGCTTATATTGAAACTGCTTACAAAGCTTGCGATTGACACGTGAAGAGACTGCAGTTAGATTTTTGCTAATACGAAAATGCCGAAGCAGTTTACTAGCCGCTCAAGGAGCTCGTAGCATATTGATAGTGTATTTTGAGTCAGAACGTTACGTTGGCGCACTGGCGATTTTAGTTTTTTCTCGAACAAACAAAATACACTGTTTGACATTCGCAGCGAAGAGTATAGTAAATGAAGAAACCTTAACAATTAATTGAATTTAGCTATTTGGTCATCCATGAAATAGTAGGTCTACTTATATTTTATTCTCTAGTAGAAATAGATTTTTGTTGATTAGTTCCGGTATCCAATTACAATTTGATAAACTGGACAAATGATAAGTTATCCCTCCATATTTATTTTTTAATACAGTGGTTCCTTTAGTTGCTAGCCCTTAAAGTTTGTTGAGGTCAGCTTGAGCATTAGCAGGAAAATGCCAGATATGCATAACCAAGAGATAATTCATTTATCGTAGCGGGATGGGCCATTTCTCCTCATTTGTCAACCCGAGAAATAGCTAGGTCGGACAGATTCGCTGGACAACGATTAACTTATTAGGGGATACCCTAATAAGTTAGCCTTCCTTTGCTCATGCAAGTCGAATTGCTATTGCTGCTTTATAAATAGTTCTTAATTGGATGAAGATAACGTCAAAAAATATAATAGAAATAAAAAAACTAGAAATAAGTTATAAAATGTGAACCAATGTACTCTTCGATACGCGTTGATACTATTCGTAGGTGTGTTCAGGTTTTTTGTTAAATATTATGTTAATTAGATAGACTGTTACGTTCACTTTTAGTAATTAACAATTTGAGAATCCGAAATTTATTGTAGGTATATTTGACGGATAAACTGATTTTTAAGCAGTGACTCCGTGTTCTCTTTAACATGTGTTTAGAAATTCAGGTCGGCATATTATTTTCATTAGTCGATTGCATTCATCGATTTTGCCACAGCGCATTTAATAGATTCTTTGACCACAAATATCTTAGTGCATATCTGTGTCGCTTTATTGTTTTGTGAGTTGAACATTGGCAGTTCTGTGACGCTGGCCTGGGTCGGAGTTCTATGGTCTAATTTCCTGGGGGTTGGCCTCGACGCTTTCTTTTTAGCTAGACGCGTGAGTGGCATACTAGTTTTTCAATGTGTTAGGAGTTTAAGTGATTTTCTTGTTAAATAACGTATTATGTACGTTCCGATAGAATAGGATAATACAAGGAAATCATTGTTCATGTATTGTGGTTTTGGATGAATCTGCACATACTACATGAGTTTGATCAAATAACTTTTAACATTGACGTAAGATATTTTGTGTTCTTGAAACCGCGTGTTCATATTTTATTTTGCCTACTTTGTGTTCTCTAGAGCGTGCGTTGCGTTGAACTCCCTAGTGTTGATTGAGGGACACAGCTAAGCTATCTTTTCGAAGCCGTTTTGCAACTACTTAGTAAGTTTTACCAGATATATGTTCACTTAACCTAATTTTTTTTACCTGTAACGAGACAAGCTTATCGGTCTGTGTTACAGGGCTTTATTGTATTTCGGCGAGTGTAAGTCAGATCACCTTTTACATCACCTTCTTTGGAACCACCTTTTACATACCTTTTTTGGAACCACATTTTTTGGACCACCTTTGGAACCACTTTTGGGGCCACCTTGATGACGTCTATCGACCTGTACCGGCATAGAATTACAGGAGAGATCTTACTGGAAGACTCGTTGCATATCACAGATCAGCCTTGTTTTAAGTATAGTTTAAAAGGGGACATATCATGTTTGAGTGACTTGATATTGCTAGTGTGTACGATTAAGAATATAAAATTATTAGGAGCCCTCAGTTAAGTGTCTATATGTATTCACCTGGATACTCCCGCTGTTTAATCAACCTATTTAGGTAGGCAATGCCTCACTATTTATATATATATATATATATATATATATATATATATATATATATATATATATATATATATATATATATATATATATTGTGGAAATATCACCGTGCAGTTTGACAATTAAACCGTTTTCTGTAAAAGCTGTTTATGTATGTTATGCTGCCAGGTATAATACCACATCTTTGGTAAATTTTTGAATTCTTTTTGTTTTATCATCATTTCTAACTTTCCAATTTGTAAAGTAAACCTAGTAATAAGTATACTGTGTTTCTTTCTTTCTATTTTTCTTTCCTCCAAACATTATAGAAAGTGCCAGACTAGGTTCGATACCCAGGATAATTTGGGGACTATCTGACTTAGTTGCGTATGGTCAGTGGCGTCCACGGGAATTAGTGACTTCGGTACCCACCGAGCTCCTTAATTTGAATTTTATTTTTGTTTTTATTAAGAGCTGCGCTAGCTTAAGTAAACTTTTATTGCCCACTTTAAATCACTGTTGAATGTACTCCCTTTATAAAAGTTCACCTAAAAATTGACGTAGAATCCAAAACTGCAATGAATATATGTAAATTTTTGTGAAAAGAAATCTTGGGCTTGTAGCAATTATTTACATAGAGAAATAAGCAAATAGATGAATAATCAAAGAAAGACACACTTACCAGTTGTATATGTGGACATATATACGGAAGCAAACCACTTAGAAGTACAAGTTCTTTCACCTTCATTGATGATCTTCAGAGTGATGTGCGATTTGTTTTATTGATCATTTATATTTGAATTTAAAATATTAATATTTCATCATTTTCAGTGACACTTTGTGACAGTTTTGACGGAACTGAAATTCATAGAAAACACAAACCTATTTTACTATAGAATAGGTACAATTATAATATGTCAAAATATTACATGTCTTACAACACAGACATCTAATTAAATCGTCACCTTCCTATTCACCATCAAGAAGGGAGTATGTGGTAGAATCATAATATAAAATTTTGTTATGTATACATGTGTAAATACTACGTTTCAGATACAATTTGTTGATGCACAATTAAACAAATGGTGCAATTTGTGCAAATTAAACTTTATAGGGAATAATAAATAAAAATGATAATTCCTAGAAATGTCGTATTATTGACAAAGTATAATATTTAGTGGTGGTATAGAAAATAGATAAAAGTGCAATATATAGATCATATATGTTTACCTTCTCAACTGTCAAAAAATTTCCCTTAATCTAACCTCGTCTCGAAAAAATTTCCAGAAATTTTTCTGGTTGCCATGAGAATGAGTCAAAATAAAGGCATCTTATTGGTTTCAAAGCAGAGGTGTGAAATTTTTGGCGTAAAATTACCCCAATATATTTTGGTCAATAGATGGAGCCAGAAACACAGTTTCACTCGAGGTCACTTGATTGATAACTAAAGTAAGTCGATAACGTAATTTACACTATCTAGTTACGCTTCACTGAACGTAATGGGAGATTTCATATCTGTGAATATATTATCTTGGTTGCTATCTCTTACAGTTTGGGCTCCGCACTGATAGGACAGTCAGTCAGTGAGAATTTTAAAATATTTAGTTTATTAATTTGGCTAATCCAATTGCAATGTTGGTATGTCATGGAATAAGCAAGTAATTCCCATGCTTTGTCCAAAGTCTGTAAATTAACTGTGACTAATTACCTAATTGACATGATAAAATATTTTAAACGGTACTGGACCTGATAATAAAAATCTGAAATATTTCGAATAACATTTCTTTTGTTAATCTAATAGGTGCTATTTGCATTTTGTATTTTGAAGAAGAGTTTAAGAATTAAGGAAACTTAGATCTATTTAAAGATTATTTTAATGTCTGACACACGCTAGATATTTTACAGAAATATTGCTCCAGCTGTTGTCCATCTTTATCATTATGGTTTCCTATTTTGTTATACTTTTCGCTACGAAAGTCGAAGAATATCTATATTGTATTTGATCGGGAAAACTAAAACCGCCAATTCTTCGGACAAAAATGTTCGTACAATTAATTGTGTTCGTTATCATTCTTTTAACAACTCTCAAAATGTCCGTCCGTCCTTCCGTCTGTCTGGCAGTCCGTCCGGAAGCTGCGTTTTTTGTTCACACTCTACTACAAGAAGGAAATATCCAAAAAACGATTTTGCAAATCAAAGATTTTGCAAATCGTTTTTAGGCAAAGGAAGAACCCCCAGTGGCGTCTCAAAAAATATATATGAATAATAGTGTATCGTACAGTTCTGAAACCTTTCTACTACATTAAGATGGCCACGCAGCATAACATACCAAAATTTCATAAAAAATATATTAATAAATCGCTGCTGTAATACCATTGAAACCTCATGTTTGCTATCCTCAAATGATTAATTAAGTATTGTATTAAGTCAGTAAATTTAGCGCTGCCGGTATGTAAATAGGCTACAGACCTCATAAATAATGTAGAATGCTGACCAAGTATAAAAACTGGCACCCCTGTGTGAAGACGAAGGTTTAGGGGGTATTTTGTAAATATTTTTTATTATGTTGGCTAAACTCTTTTTAACGCATTCAACTTCAAGTATAAGGCTGCGGAAATTTTGGACGTTAAAATGTCGATAGCAGCTTGATGTGACAACAGAGAGATTACAGTTTTTAATAATATCCTAGAGGATTATACGTTTTTGCATGTTAACAAATATTATTTAGGATTTAAATATAAGTAATAGGTATGTGGAAATGCCTTATTACCAATTCTAATACCTATTTCGCAGAAACAGATATATATTTTTCCGATAAAATAGGTAATAGTAATATGAGTACTTTTCATGCCCGATATTATTTTTTTTATACTTATTCACCCCCTACCCGCGCTACGCCTATGGAATGGATTTGAAAATCTATCTGGAATACCTCTTTATTGCATAATAAACGATTTTAGCCACTTTCTACGCTTCCTTCACTAAAATGGCCACGCCGATACACAAGCCACCAGACTATAATGTTCAGGATTCATATTCGATGGACCCCAGGTTAAAATCCTGCCAATACCGCCTATTTCTCTTCTATTTTATGTTTATTATTATTATTATACTCTTCGCTATATTCCAACATCCAAAAAACACGCAACAAGCTGCAAACTTTGTTTTCTTATATTAAATACCCGACTCAAACTTCTACAGGATACTATTTATCCTATAATAGAATATTACACATTGTATAATTTTACTATTTTAGACTTTCAAGCGTTTTTGATAAGTCATCGTTTATATAATGTTGCTCCATTGTTCCATTTCCTTTTTGATTAAATTTCTTTTTGTATCTTTTACACCATTAATATTTTCTTAAATATTAAATTAATCTCTTTAGAATTATCTCTTGCAGCTGTGATATACTCTCTTGTTATTTATAAGCAGTCATATGTAAGCTCTATATGTTTGTATGGATATTCTAATGATTTAAAATTTGCAATATGGTCAGAACTTTTTTAATAAAAAAAATAACTTCACTCTCACTTGTAATCCACTCTTACTTTATTTTCTTTTCCTTTTACGACTTTCCGATTACTTTGAATTATTTTACGACTTCACTGTATAAATATAAATTATTTATTAACAATTATTTTAAATTCAGCAATATAACATAGGTATTATTACACTAGAATATTACTCAACTTTAAACTCATGAACAACAAGAAATTTGTTCTTGTATCATGCAATCATAAAATTTGAATGGACATAAATTAAATTAATTTAAAAAAAATCAATACAAAGTCTTTTACGCTTTCTGAAAGTAAATAAATAAACTGACAGTGTTTTTATATGGATATTTTTTGACACGTTTGATGCATAAACATCGAATTAATATTCCGCCATAACGCCGTCTATAAGTCGACAGGTGAATTTTTCGTTAATATTCCTCCTGAAGTTTTCTTTATTTTAATTTAATGTTAATTTTAATTTCAGTGACTCGTTTTCCTC
Organism: Tetropium fuscum; assembly: GCA_964058915.1. Lineage (NCBI taxonomy): Eukaryota > Metazoa > Arthropoda > Insecta > Coleoptera > Cerambycidae > Tetropium > Tetropium fuscum. The sequence continues at coordinate 155 of CAXKVY010004557.1, read as the reverse complement.
CCATTAAACATTCACATCTGCCTTCTTCTAAAATCTGGACGGAGTGACGTATTCAAGTTCTGATCTTATTTTTATCAAGATTGAAAATCTGGAACCGCCACTGTGTTTCAACAAAGTTAATAAAGCCCCATAAGAAAGTGGGAGCAAACGAGACC
>CAXKVY010004556.1:0-34542 GCA_964058915.1 Tetropium fuscum | reverse complement strand
ATTAAGTAATAGTAGTAACAGACATTTCCACAAAACAGTAAAGTTGTACAGAGAGTTTGAGAATCCCATTTGGAGAACAGTTAGAGTATTAGTTGAAGACATAAAATTTCGTAGACGAATGGTCAATGAGACGGGGGCTGTGAGAGTAGGCTTCCCGAACCATGCTGATATAGTTATTATTGGAGGCGGAGCGATTGGAAGCTCGATAGCCTACTGGTTGAAAGAGAAGACTGGTTTTGAAGGAATAAGAGTTGTTGTTCTAGAGAAGGATCCGACGGTAACAAAAAAGGCGATACCAAAATATACATGAGCTTAAAATTAGTTTTTTACAGTATTCGAAATGCTCTACGACACTCTCAGTGGGAGGTCTTAGACAGCAGTTTTCTCTTCCTGAGAATATTCAGATGTCTCTATACGGTGCCGAATTTATAAGGAAGCTGAAGAAGAGGTTTGGACGTGATGCCGAGGTTAATTTCTGTCCTAATGGGTACCTGGTTTTGGCAAGTGAAGAGGGTGCTGCGCAATTGATTGATAATGCGAGCCTTCAAAAGGAGTTAGGAGCTGTTAATATTTTACTGAATAAGGAAGAACTCAAAGAGCGGTAAAGGAGTACACACTGGAATAGGTGATTAATGAAAGGTAATAATTATTGCTTTGCAGATTTCCTTGGATGGATGTGTCTCATGTAGAACTTGGGTGTTTGGGAATGGAAAAAGAGGGTTGGTTTGACCCCTGGTCGCTATTGCACATACTAAAGTCGGGTGCAATTAACATAGGTACACAGTATGTTAAGGGAGAAGCCGTTGATTTTCTTTTTGCAGAGAGAACGGATATAATTGTTGAAGGGATAGAGCAAGGATACTACGAGGCCCCACATGCAGTTGTGGTGAGAATATTATGCATACTTAAAATGTTCACAAGTGCTAAAACGTTGATGTATAATTTGCAGATCGTGTGTCATACCGGGTGGACCAAAAAAATATTGCACTTTTTACGTTTGCCCTTAACTTTTTTGTTTATTAACCGATTTATTAGCCAATTTTCTAACTATTTTGCCATAGATGTATATAATATAGATAACTTTCTCAGAACGTAATAAATACTTATTGTAAGATTCCTCATTTCAGAACCTACGATAACATTTGAACTACTACCAAATTCTTCCATTCATAGAATTGTTTTTTCTTTCACAAATGAATTAATGCACATTGCAATTACTGACAGAACTAAAGTCAACACATTCCTCAAAAGGATTAAAAATACATTGTTTCAAATATGAGAAAACTATAGCTTTTGCTTAATTGCTAAATATAAAACACGACAATGCAAAATATATAAGGATATATTAAAGGATAATACTTATGTCCAGATATGCCATAGATGAATACAATATAAATACCTTTTTTACAACTTAATAAATACTTATTGCAAGATTTTCATTCCAGAACCTACGATACATTTGAACTACTACCAAATTCTTCCATTCATGGAACTGTTTTTTCTTTTACAAATGAATGAATGCACATTGCAATTACCGACAGAACTAAAGTCAACACATTCCTCAAAAGGAGTAAAAATACATTGTTTCAAATATGAGAAAACTGTAGCTGTTGCTTAATTGCTAAATATAAAACACGACAATGCAAAATATTAAAGCATATAAGGATATATTAAAGTGTCCAAACAAATATCAGATATGCCATAGACTTTCTGTTTTTTGACTCACCAGGAATATATACCTATTTATATTCTGTGTTCCTTCCCAAGGTAAAGCTTCCCAATGGTGAACATAAAACAATTGATTTTGCTCTTTGCATAGTAGCTGCGGGGGCTGAGTCGGGGGATGTAGCGCAACTACTAAAAATAGGGGTAGGACAAGGAATGCTCTCCGTTCCTTTACCTATAGAAAAACGGTAATTATTTAAGTAACGATTGCTAATTTATAATATAAAAATTAATTTCCAGGAAAAGATTTGTATATAGTTTTAATTGTCGAGGAAACGCGCCAGGTATTAATACCCCCTTGACTATAGACCCTACGGGTATATATTTTAGAAGAGACGGTCTAGGGGGTTCGTTTATAAGCGGCCTGTCTCCAGCGCCAGAGGAAGAACCTCCAACCGAAAATTTGGATGTCGATTACAACTATTTTGATGACAAGATTTGGCCAAATTTGGCGAAGAGAGTTCCATCTTTTAACGATATTAAAGTCGGTACATTTATACATCAAGAAAATAGTATTTTTAAACAATGTTTTTTAGGTTAAAAGCGCATGGAGTGGTTTTTATGACTACAATACGTTTGATGAGAACGGTATTGTCGGACCCCATCCTTATTACCAAAATATATACATAGCCGCTGGATTTAGTGGCCACGGTAATATTGTCTTCTTGAATTTTTTTTAAGCTAATTTGCATTTTTTAGGCATACAACAAGCTCCTGCAGTGGGTCGTGCAATAGCAGAGTTGGCTTTAGATGGTAATTTTCAAACAATCGATTTAACGCGGTTAGGATTTGACAGATTAATAGTGAACAAGCCCATGTACGAAATTGGTATATATTGATAAAAATTGTTCGAAATTATTAGTAAATTACTTTGTGTTAATTGTAAGCTTAACAGAGGTTTAAAAATGATTATCATGTCTGTTATTATTTATTACCTTTTTATTACATTACTGTTAATAAATGATGTTTTAAAGAATATTGTTTCATTTCATATTAGAATCGTTCAAAATCATGCCCTGATAATACCAGCAGCTGCGAGCGTCATTATGTATACCTATGGAACGCTAGGCATACGCTCTGGACACTTTAATCACTCCAGTGAACGCCTGATAAATTAAAGAAAATACACATTTACACAGTAAAGCTGTGCCATTCATTCAAAAGTTGCCATCTCTCCGTAAAGCTCTATAACGAAGAAACACTTCGTTACTAATACATGAAGTAAACAACTTTATATATTATTACTTTGTTGAAGTTTTGTGCTCTGTGTTTTGTCCCTCATTCCATATAGCCATGGTGTATGATACAGCATGCATATACCACAAGGGTGCTTTCCGTTCGTTCCGGGCGTAGTCGACCATGGTTGCCGATGGTGCTATCCTTTCTAAAGGGTAGAGGCCTGGTCGTGGGGGAAATATTGTGAGTGTTTCGTATTTCTCGGTGTGTTAAGCGTACTTCTCGTCTTCGATCTGGGCGTCCCATTGACAATGACTCAATTATGTGCTGTGCGGACGGTTTCCCGCTCAAACTTGCTTGCTTCTCAACAAACCACGCAAAAAGGCGTGGTACGAGATAGTCGACAATGGTCGGCGACTACGCCGAAAGGAACGACACGCGCACCGACTATGATCGACCATAGTCGCGAACGGAAAGCACCTAGAATCAGTGTTCCCAGATCATAATTTTTGTTTACAGGATACTGCCAACCTAAAATTCAGTAGAAATCAGTAGGCCTAATCAAAAAGGTAAAAACATATTTTTACCTTTTTGATTCAGCAGTTCAGAACAGCTGCTCATGCGCAGTCGTTTTTAACCGATATTGGTCTTTGGCGACAATAAATTACTTCTGCGCATGAGCAGTCTGTCCTGGAAGTCATTTCTGTTACAGTAGCGTCATCTACAAGTCAATGGAATAAATTTACCATTCAGCGGTTTCTGTAGTTTTGTAAACTTTATAAATTAAGCGCTTTATAGATTCACTACTAGATGGCGAAGCGAAAAGCACCTGAAATATATAATTCATGTGCTTTTATAATAGTATATATTACATTCTATTGTATTTAGAAGTGGTGACTAAGCATATTTTTCAGTAGATTAAACTATCGAATCAGTAGATCAGTAGACAAGACGTAAAATCAGTAGATATACTGATTTTTCAGTAGATCTGGGAACACTGCCCAGAATAGAGCATATACCCTGCTTATACCTTCAGTCAGTCACAGAAGGAGAAGCTTTAATACTCCTTATGCTGTGCTTCAATATTAGAACTAGGTTTGCTAAATGGCCGAGTGCACCGTACGTGTTAATCCTGGATTAAGTTTAAGTCCGACTTAAACTTAATCCAGGATTAACACGTACGGTGCACTCGGCCATTAGTGCCTTTCTTCAACCACAGAATTGTGGTGCCACAGAAGAGGGAAAGCCTTTTCTGTGGTGTAGCTAATTCTGTATTCTGTGCTTGCGTAAGGATTTAGGAATCTATGGGTATAAGATGGTGTCTTATCTATGATAAGATGTTTCCAAACACCTATAAAAAAATTGGAGATTGAAAATCAACATGTTAATTAGCTTATTATTAAAAAGTTTGGTGACACTATTTACTTCATATGGTGGTAACCATCCTTGATGAAAATCGATAACGATTTTCCCTGCCTCACTATTCTCTACACCATTACATCAAAGATCAAAGATGAGTCTACATTCAATTTCAGGTTAGGTCATATATTTGTTTTGTTTATTGCTACACTACTTATACTCTTGTACACTTCCTTGAGATTGTTTAACTTTAAGATGCCTAACTGAAATGAATTTTCAGATTATCTAGATGACATTACAATGTCGAGACGCAGGGGAACGAAAAACAACGACGTGAATTATTCGAAGCTACCAACCTGTGACCAAGGATTTACGGACGCTCAGTTTCTTGTACCAGCCCAAAAAGTACCATGGAAAGCTATTATATTAGCCACAATGCTACTTGTAGTTGGTACTAGTCTTTTAGTTTTTGGATGTATGGTGGTCTCAGGGCATATCATTCTTCAGTATTCAGATAGAATGTGGCCAATGATAATTCTAGGGGCCCTTATGTTTATACCTGGAGCTTATCATGTGAGGATAGCTTATTATGCTTATAAGAAAGTGCCTGGGTATTCTTTCGATGACATTCCAGAGTTTGAATGACGATTTTTAAAGTTTTATACTTACTGAATTGCACTATGCCGTGTTTGTATTATATTTATTTATGTTATATGTGTACATACCAAGGAGTGATTATGCTATTCGTTAGAAAATAGTAGGTATTTATGATAATAAAGAATGGTTATTAAGCTGCAGCCTGTAGCACGCTTACTATTTAAATCCATTTATATCTATCTACATTTTTGTAAAACGTGCTTAATATATTTGCAGACTTTATTTGTTGTGGTAAATTATATACGTCCTGTATTTTAGGTTGTTAACTTGTAAAATATTAATCTTTCACTAGGTACAGATATGTACTTTATTTTGTATTACTTTCAATAATATATATGTGACGACAAACAAAACACAAATTGCTAATATTGGTAAACGGGACAGTACGCACTATCACCACGCTCGTGGAGTCGCATTTAATGTTGGGGGCCGACTCGGGGGCCGAGGTGAATAATATGACTTTCAAATTTGAGATGTTATTTCATATCTCATCTGTATGAATGCACTGATCATAATAATTCCAGGTGGTTCCACAATTCCACTTTAAATAAGTACATTCATCAATAATGTTAATTATTATTTCAAACAAATTGATCCCTTGTGTTGTGCCAATAAGGAAGGGTGGTTCCTAACAGAAGCCTGTAATGGCGGAGTGCACCGTACGTGTTAATCCTGGATTATGTTTAAGTCTGACATATTTGCATGCAAATGTGTCAAAATAAACGTATTCCAGGATTAACACGTACGGTGCACTCGGCCATAAGTGCATAGATCTATGTTTAAAATAATAAGTTTCGGATGCACGTTCTGGTTAATCTATACGAAATACATTATACTCACAGCGTATAAAAAATCAGCAGGCTAACTCTCATGTCATCAGTGGCCATTTGAAGATAAAACACAGGGTCCATGTCCAAGGTCTGATTAAAAATAATTCAAGTTTCAAGTAAACCCTATTTGATCTGCGTCCCTGTCATCTACGACAACTGACAAGTTCAACAAGTTGTATCCCATGCTGTGGCAACTCATGAACTCACAGTGCCGAAGTGGTTACATTAAATCGCAGCGGTCAGACCAGGGATGGCGCCACTTGGTACAGCAATGCCGACATTACCGACTTTTGTTTGAAAGACGAATTTTGTGACTCTTCTTTTTGTTTATAGTTCCTGTCTTCATTTATTATGTAGTACCAACGTTATACGAAATAAGCCTGTGCTAGTACCTTGCTAGTGAAGTGTTAACATTCATTTAGTATTAAATAGCTGTTATAGTTTTCTACTTTTAACACAATGGGTGTGAGATTGTGTTGTGTACCTACGTACCACGGTGTGTTTATGAAGGTAAAATCGACGTACCTTAAATTTAAATGTTATTACTATAAGTATATTATAATTATATAGGTAAGGAGCGTTCGATTTTGAATTTGCATGTGGTGGAGCAATTGGAAATGTCGACCTGTTTGATGTTTATCAAAAGAAACGTATTTGCCAATGCCATTTCTCAGACTTATATTTTATTCCTGAAGGAGGGAAAACCTTACGAATGTACGATTGCTGTCCTACCTACCTATATTTTGTTATTTAAAAATCTATATTTAATTATTTTAAATTGTAAATAAAATATTCATAATAGGAAACATTCCCATTTTTTTTATTGCATAAAAATGTTCTACCATACTGAAAAATAAGACATTTCAAAATATAACGCCCTAATTTCCAATAAATTGTTATAGTATCGCGCGCGAGCGAACTGTTTAAAACAGGTTCAAAGTCGTGACGCCACAGCTCGTTTCGGGCCATTTCATCGAATTTCAAAACCAGTTTGGACTGTTTGGAGACCGTCTCAAAATGTAGTGGGGATGTTTAATTTTTGTCACATTCTGTTCTGTTCATATTGCTGTTCCAGCTGTACAATTCTGTGACAAAATACTGATGTGGTAATGTGCAAGTGTGCAAGTAATTAAATTCGTCAGAAGAGAGCGCTGTCGAACGATTTCAAAATGTTGCATTTCTTTCATTGTTTTCTGATTGACATACCTATAATTGTTTTGAAACATTGGAATCAACACTTCCTTCGCAAAATGTCGCCTTATCACAGTATACTAGTCTTATGTTTACATTGTTTATTGTGATACTATTTATTATATGTATGAATAGTTTGGTTAGAGTTTTCGTATTCTTTTTGATTGTTTTTAGGATTCATTTGTGATAGTGACAGTGCTTTAGTGAGACTACTTTTGTATTCGTATCAGATTTTTATTTGTTTTATTAACAATAATTATGGGGACAGACAGTAGCGTAACCAGACTTGGATTTTGGGCGGGGGGCACACAACAAATCTATAGTGGTAGCCGCGGTGAAAAAATTGCGCCGCAGGCGAAAATTTTGAAAATTTTCAAGGTCACGCATTATCCTGGCACTTCAGAATTTTAATGTAAAATCCGTTTATATAAAAATATAGATTTTTACAAGAATTTTTTTCGATATTTAATTCCATCTTGAAAAAATAAATGCAGTATAAATAAAAATAAATGACATGCAGCGTCGGCAGCATCCTCTTTCACCCCGAAACTCCATAAACTCTTTTAGAATGGGGATATTGACTGTATAAATGCACCTACAGTAAAGCTGCCACTGATATGATATCTCATAAAAAATATATATTTACGAAACTTAACATTATTTCAACAAGATTCATATTTTATGACAAAAATACCTCTCAAAATTTTTAAACAAAATTAAAATCCGGCGGGGGGGGGGCATGTGCCCCTAATGCCCCCCCTAGTTACGCGCCTGGGACAGAGAAAAGTGCAGGCGATCATGTGTGTGCTGTAAAACGGTGTAAAAGTGAAAACAATAAAATTAACTCTAGATTTGGTTTTCTTAGATTTCCCAAATCCTACAAGGTAGAGTATAGTATTATTTTAATTTAATAGTATGCTATTTTACTAAAAATATTGGTAGGGTAGGATATAAATAGTCATGTATATATTGCAATTAACAGTCATGACAGAGGGACCATCAAATTACAAGCAAATGTACCACATATTATTTGAAATAAGAGTTAGTTAATATATACCTACCATGATTCAAAGATAATGGTTATCAATGGTATGTTAGGTTGCCAAACCAAAATTGATCAATCGTGCGCATGTACCTCACATGACGTATTTCTCGCCAACATGATTTGATTAGGCGGGATTTTTACACCGTTGAAAGTAAATACCCACTAAGTAACTGTTGTTTTCAAATTGCAATTGACAATTGACAACATTTTGCGTTTTGTGTAGGTATACACAGAGGTGGATACGTGATACGTGTGAGTATTATTATTATATCTGCTACGATTTTTATAAACAATGCCAACCTCTGCTGTCGCGAGGTGTTGTAATTATAGACGAAACACTAAAGGAAGTAACCCCAAATACTTTCGCTTCCCCAAGATAGAAGAGTTATCAAAACAATGGGTGACTGTGCAAAAGAGTGGATAAAATAAATTTAAAGAATGGTATGTAGATAATAGTAGATATACTATATTTATGTGATACGTCTGGTGTGGTAATTTAAAATTCAGGTATAGTGTTTCAAATGCATAATTTTGTTCTTTGTTCGCATTTCTTTCGCTACAAAAACGCAGTGCATTAATAATTCGATTTCTCGAAAACCATCCATAAGTCTGCGTGCTGATTTTTTAAAACACTTTTTCATAGTTTTGTCCACATTTAATTCCATATATTCATATATTCTTCTACCGGAACTATACCGTACTCTGGCACACTGCTACACTCGATGAGACGCTTGTTTATTTTAACTGGGTTTGGCTTTTACCCAAATTGGAAATCTTTCGATTCTCTACTCACTGTTTTCTATGGAATCATATACTTCTTTTCTTGCTTAGCCCTTTTCACTCGTCTACTTCCATAGCACGCCTGCTGCCTGGAGACGCTGTACTTGGAATGTCGTATATTCGACAAAAAAAACACTTAATTCCGTGTTTAATTTAACTGTAGAATATTTCCCGTTGGGATTCTGCAAACGTAGCACTAATTTGTTAAATTTAAATCACTTGCAAGTATTAATTTTTACAAATTTTAATACAAAAATTAGCGAGCTGCTCGTCCTTCGAAGGCTATTGCTTGACTCTCCTTGCATTATTATCCGTTGCCACGGATGTTATCCTAAATTGATCGGTTGAATTTCCTTAGATACGAGCTTCATGCTTTGCTTTTGTTGTATGATCTGGCCAATCATATTAAGGCTGTTATTTTAATTATTTAGGTTTACATTTAAATTCTATAATTTACAATATACAAATTACAATGCGATCTATAGCGATACGTGCATGAATGCGATGTTACCCTAGTTGGTACGATATGGATTGATCATAAATTTTATATGAAATCATAGTTTGGCATATTTACTATGTTTTAACCATTGTATTAGGATATAGATATTCGTTTAGGGTTGTGAGCGGTGCATTCGCCATTTGTTATTATATCTGGTAATTTTCTGGTATATCTTTCGAATGAAACGTCCAATGCCAATAAAACTAAAATGAGACCCACTTGAGAATACCCCCTTTCCAACAAAAAAAATCATCAAAATCAATTCATAAATAGCAGAATAATCGCGCAACAAACATACAAAAATATACAGTCGGATTGAGAACCTCCTCCTTTTTTGAAGCCAGTGAAAAATAGAGAAATAATAGACGTGGCTCTGTCAATCAGTTACATTTTGCTATAGTCAGTAGTGAAAATTCACTTAGTTAAATATAGGTAGGTACTATATTGTCCAGCAAAAATATATATTTCTTGTTTCAGTGTCTAAGTTTTAAAAAAATTTAATTCTTCTAAATTAAATAAGTATATAAAAATCAGCCCCCCTTGCCTCCTCTGAGGAGCTGCCACTGGTATAGCAAATCTAGGAACCCAGTTCATATTTCGCGCCCGGATTTTCCTAACCTAACTAATATTGTCAAATGGAGTAGTTGAATTTTATAAAACATTGCTTTTGTTTAGCAGATATATTTTATAAAGGGCATTAAGTTTTTTTTAGTGAATTCATTCGTAAGGCGTCGGCATTCTGCTGTTTTACATAAATAATCGACATAAATGTCGCTTCTGAGACCGTAGCATGCTGAAAAATGTATGGACAGTTCGTACTGGAAAGTAATGAGATGGAAAAACTTTGGGCAATTTAGGGGCTCATCGTGTCCAATTAAATACCCGTAGGATGGGGAGGTCGCTCATGCGTCGCGAAACGGATAAAAGATATCATAACATGCGCCACTTGTATCAGTTGCGTCGCGGCGTCCGACTCGATTGTTTGGCGTAGGTACGGCTTTGAAGGCGCTCAGGACCACGTGTTGGTTTTCATCGGTCCGCTTGCTCCACATGGGTTTTTCCAGATATATTTAAAGAACTTACTGCTTGATAGGTGGGTGACTTCTTACGCTTAAAATTAAGTTTTAGTTACTCATTACGATAAATCTGTTTCACACCCCTTACGTTTCAGGCAAATAGGGGGAAATCATGTTTTCATAAGGTTACAATTAAAAATAACATGCCAATTGAACAATTGAATAGCAGTTACTATTTTCTAACCCAATAATACTACTTATGTTTAATTCATTAGTAAATTCAGGCGCGGAATAATAATACTAAATAAAACATTATTAATAAGAAGGTGAGGTTTTTGTGAAATAGAGCTTCGTGTATTTCTTATGAGCATGAGTGAGTATTTTGTTCCGTTCCGAAGCTACGATTTGTTTGATCGCAAGACGCTAAATGCGGTAAAATCGTACCTATACTAATGACATGCAATCTATTAAACCGTTGATTGAAGTAGAACTCTTTCAATCTACGATTAAACTAAAATTGTGATTGTGGGCATTCCATTTTGTGGGATTCCATTCCATTCCACTCCATATTCACCTTAGGTAAAAAGAAGTACGTATGTAGACGAATAATCAAATAAAGACAATACAAACATATCAGAAAAAGAAAGGTAATTTAATCTAACCTAACCTAACCATTATTTTACTGGGAAGAAACCCACAATGAAAAAAGAAAATAAAGAACAAATAACATTTAGACAATACCTACTTCATTCGTCTATCTTTTATAATTTATTATGATCTTTTCGTTTCTGTGGTTCACTTTTTACTTTTTACGTGCAATCAATTAAAAATAACCTACAAACTATCGCCTCATCCGAGACCTCCTGTAAGACAGGCCGAGGACAAGTATTAGTGACGTCACGATACAGGTCCCGTCACGGCATAGCGTAATATACAATACACAGAGGTTCTTATGAGTAAAACTGAATATATTTCAAAGCGAACTGTTACTTATGATAAAATACCTTGAAAGGGTTTCTAGATCATCATAGAGGTACCCCAATAGACGCGTTGGCTCTTCAGGAGGCCTCGCTAATAGCCCTAGCATTAACAAATTTAATAATAAAATATGCACATTATCCGGAAATATAAAATAGTGATAATACTGAATAATTTAGTTTAATGTCAGACAAATTATGAATTAGTTCTGAAAAGAAATCGATATTTTCAGACATGTCAAACGAAGAACAATATTTTTCGTCTTTGTCATTAAATTGAAACTCTTTTAAGAAAAATGTACCAAACTTTACTCTAAGACTTTACTCTAAGAAGACTTAAAACTTTTATTTTTTTCTGATTCAAGGTCACGCAAATATAGAAATAAAAAATCTGAAATTTTAAAAAGGAAATGGAACAAATTTTTCTCTTTAAATTTAAGCAAAAGTTGTCGAAAATTTAATATGTTATCACTGCGACGCGATTCCTGAAAAATAGTCTCGTCCCGATTTGCTAACTTATGTCGCCTTCCGTCTGGGTGTTTTCACTTAATACCTAAGCAGCATGATGACGTCATTATTACGTTCTTTTAAGACGATTTTAGGTCTAAGACGTCAAGTGACCAATATGAAGCCGAACATATGTCATTTTTATGTCGTCTTTAAAACGTCACTTTTTTTTGTCATTCAGACGTAGTTTTTAATTTAATGTTACGACGTCCTTAACTTACCTTAAGACGTCATGAATTTGACGGCAACTTGACGTCCTATTTTCGACGAAATCTTTCCTTCCTTTGCTTATACTTATTTGTCTACAATAATTAATGTCATGTTAAGATCGAGACATTTCTAAATTTAAAACATAAAGGGCACTTCAACGGTTATAATTACAAAATCTTTTTGTAATTTCTGAATGTAATTTATATCAGCAATGATTTTATATCGGAACAAGGGATTGTTTTGATTTCCGCATTTTTTTTAATAGTAGGAAATTGTTAATTATTTGAAAAAAACATACAAATTAGCATAAGTAAGACGAAGACGCAAACAATAAAACATAAAATAAAGCCTCTATCTCAGCCAGCGCTGCCAGATGTAGCATTATTTTCTAAATCTATGAAAATATAATAAATACTACCTTTTTACGTATATCTTAACTGTAAAACACATAATTTAATATTTGTCTTACGTGCTATAAATACCTTTTTGTTAATGCATCGCTGGGGCACGTGACTAAAATTAATCAACAGGCTATGCTATCTCGATAAAATGAAAATGGTTGTTGGAGGCGCATTATTGTTTTCGTGTGTTTTGTAGTTTTTACTGTTTCCCCTGCATGTATTTTGAAAATGTCTAATGAAAATAGGCATTGTCTTAGGTCAGGACAGATTTATTAAACTATTATTACAAAAAATGTTATAAATAGTATGACCTTGAAGGCATTACGTAAGTATATATAAATCTTGTGGATTTATCGTTAAACATCCATTTACACTATCCATTTTTAATAATCGTAATAACTTAATGTATTTCTTTCAAAACGACATCATAATGCATCATAAAAAAATAAAAATAATACAAAATAAAAAATATTACATAATATAAAAACATTTCCCAAATTTCTACGTGATGAAGTGGATCTGACCTGTCATGGTTCAGGACTATATTTCACCAGGTACTTTGACTTCTCGTGCACACACGACTGGATGAAAATGCCCCCTGATTTATTTTAGACTCGGATCTAACCGGCTGTCATCCGGCTGACAATCGAATATTAATGTTATGTAATGGGTGTGAACCGATGGGGGCTTCAAATATAAGCTGCTTCAAATCGGTGTAAAGACCATCTCGTGGCAAGTGACAGATTTGATATAGAACCGTGATAAAGGACACGTCACAGCATTGGCGTCGACTGTGGGGCTTAAACACATACAGATTTTTTTTTGTAAAATCTATGCTCGACCAAAAGTTTAAATAAGTAGGGGTCGGACGCAAATTATTCATATATTTTTAAAGAAAATCGATTAGTCCAAGCATTCTAGGCACGTGGTGACATAAATTCCTACCTGGATAAAAAATATGGGCTTATAGGAAATGACATTTAAATATGAGTTGCTATTCCTTTCAATTCGCGCCTGAATGGCGAACTTAACCTAAAAAATTCGCAAAGTTGAAATGTGAAAATCAATGTTAAATGAGGGATTAGATATTAATGAGGGAGTAGATATTAATAGTTATTTAACGAACTAGTGAATTAATGACAGCGATTAATAATCGAGATATTTGTTGAGATTATTAATCGCGTTTTAATATACGAGTTAGTTACAAAATTTTTCCGTCGACTGTACTTTGAATAAAGTGGAGAAAATCTTATTTTAAATTTTTATTTAAGAAAACTAAGTACAAATTCAATTATTAATTAATTAATATAAAGTATCACACATCTGATTTGGGTTTGTATAGATAAATGATCAGTTTTATGATAAGTATTCTGAATATAAATTTACGTTTATTCGTTATCTTGGATGATTGTTTCGGCGCTGGTAGAACTAGTATGAGGAGTTTTTATGAGTTTCACAGAAGATTTTTTTAGCTATGACAACTTTAATTTTCAATATATCCTTCTGCAACAGCAGTGGATTTCCGACCACCCAGTCGTTTAATGGCTGAAAAGTCTGCACCATTGTCAGAAAGTATGGAGACAGAAGAAGGTGTTTTACAAAATTATATTTCAAATATTAAGCTTGACATTACTGACAGTGACAGATTAATGACACGGCATCTTGATTTGGAAATTTAAATTTATTCGTATGTTTTACTAGAATCGTTTATTAATAGAAAATCATGCATTAATAAACGATTTTGTATACATTAATTAACCTCGTAAATACACGGTCTACGGAAAAAAATATATCAAACTTCCCCCACTCCGCTGTCCGGTCCAGCTGCTACACCGCGCGTCCGTGTACGCTTCACTTTATTATTAAATTTCTGCTACTAAAAATCAGTGAATCTTATCGTAGTATTTTTTTTCGAAAATATGGATATTTAGCATTAAACTGTGTGCATTAAACTAAGGGCTCTTCAATGTTGACTGCGTCTTCCAGTTTTTTTGTAAAAAAAATATCTCTACTCCTAATTTATTTTATTTTTATTTTATTTACAAAGTCATGCTCAAAGAATCTTAGAAAGACTATCAAAAGATGCGCGAAAAAGACTGTTTTTATTTAAAAGCTGATAAAGGTAATAAGGTTGTTATTTTAGATAAAGAGGACTATTATGAACGGGTAATGGTCCTTATAAAGAACTTACTAGAAACCCTTTACCAAGAATGACCACTGAAAAAAAAAATGTCCTCAAATCATGTAACAACCTTATTACTCCACCTGTTAAGAATGGGTTACGTGTGTCTAACCCTACTGTACCTAGATTGTATTGTCTACCAAAAATTCATAAGCCAGGGAAGTCGGTGCGTCCAATAGTATCGTCTATTGGATCTCCGACTTACCTCTTATCAAAATGGTTGACTAAGGAATTTGAAAGTTTGCCCATTACACAGCCTAGTTTTTCAGTTAAAAATTCGATTGATTTCATTGATAAGGTCGAAAATATTTAATTGCAAGAGGGTGAAATTTTGATTTCCTTTGATGTTTGTTCATTATTTCCTAGTGTACCAATTCCACAGACCTTGGACTATCTTGAGGATTTACTCGAATTAAACAACTATAGAAAAGAAGTAATAGAAGAATATATAAACCTTACAAAACTTTGTATGAAACAAAATTGCTTCCGTTTCAATGACAAGTTTTATGAACAACATGAAGGAACCGCAATGGGTAACTGTTTATCGCCTTTCATTGCTAATGTCTTCATGAGTCGATTTGAAACTGAAGCAAAAGAAGAATTCGAGTATTTTCCTAGGATTTGGCTTAGGTATGTGGATGACATTTTTGCCGTGTTTGACACTAAGATTGCGGATGTAGAAAACTTCATTTCCAAATGAAATAGTCGTTTCACTTCTGTAAAGTTTACATATGAACTAGGAAATAATGGAAAACTTCCATTTTTAGATGTATTAGTAATTAAAAATAGTGACAATAGGTTAGAATTTGATATATATATATAGAAAAGATACCAGTACGATCAGATATATCCCTAATGACTCTCACCACTGCTATCAACATAAAATGGCAAGTTTTAATTTTCTTGTCCATCGTTTACTAAGTTTCCCTCTCAGTAATGAGAGGTTTGAAAAAGAAAAAGTATTAATTAAAGATATAGCTGTGAGTAATGGTTATCCTAGAGATATAGTTGAAAAACTAATTAGGAAGCGTAAATTTAAGGACACACTTCGTAATTCTACGACCTTTCAAAAGGATATAGAGGCTCCAAAATATGTATCCATCCCATACGAACCCCGGTTTACTCGTGGTTTGAGTAAGGTTTTCAAAAACGTGGGTATAACAGCAATTCATTCGTCGAGCAACAAATTACAACAACTTTTAGACAATCCAAAGGATAAAATTGTTCCGAATGAAAGGTCTGGGATTTACGAAATTAGTTGTAATGATTGTGATCGAAAATATGTTGGACAAACGAGACGATCAATTAACACCAGATTTAAAGAGCATATGGCTCATCTAAAATATGGAAGAACAGATAAGTCTAGTGTTGCACAACATGCTTTTGACAACAATCATAGAATAGATATTAGTAATTTAAGATTAGTTAGACATGTGACCAATAATAGACAGTTGGATGCATTTGAGAGCATAGAAATTGTAAAATGTAATAGTAGTATGAATAGCGACAAGGGACCTATACCGTATAGCCCGCTTTACGCGTTGCTTAGCAACCGATGATTGAACCGTGATTAGTCACGCGTAAATTTCACGGTGATATCATTAGTGACGTCACCATGAAAATAGTATAAATATGGTAGATTTTGTAGTTTAAGATTAGTTTTAATCGTCTCCGGATGATGCCAACTTGGTTGGCGAAACGCGCGTCGAGCGAAGTGAAAGTGTTTTGGTGTTTGTGGAAACTACTCCGAGTGTTACAGTTACATCAAAGGTTCGAGCCCTATCCAGTACTAATTTATTTATTTATTTATTTATACTACATCCAGCAGGCAAAGCCCAATTACAGGAAATATATCCTTAAATTTAAAATTCAAATTACTTAAAATACAGACTAAAGTAACAGATATATACCTAGAATAATAAATAAACTAAATTACAGAGGTAGCTATTAATTTTCAATTTAGAAGTAAGCTGGAAATCTTGTTTTTCAACTGTTTTTTGGTAAGATGGAATATATCAACGTTTGCAATACTATTATGACTTCTACATATTATAGTGGTTAATGGGCAATTAAAATGATGGTAGGAATTGGGTATTGAAAAATAAAATGTTTGTTGATTTCTAGATACTTGTATAGGGACATTAAAATAAATAAGTTCCAGTAGTACATGAGAGTCTATCAAATTGTGTACAATCTTAAATAAAAATAGTAAACCCATAATCTCGCGCCGCTTACATAGTGAGAAAAAGTCGAATTCATCTAGTAATAAAAGTTGTAATTAAAATTTTTTTTTTGGATAAAAATTGTGTTTTTTGAAGAATAAATATTTTAAAAATTTCTTTTGAACTAATGGTCGTATGAAGTTATTTTTTTTAAATTCGTGAACAAATGCCAGTAATTGATTCCTGTATTTGCCATTTCCGCCAAATAAAAATTGAGTTATTAAAAAATATATGTCAAAGAAATGCAATGTTTTAAAATTCATTTTCTGAATTCAAAGTAACTCGCTAAAAGCCCCAAATGAGCGCAGTACCCTTATACAACCCCAAGTACTAAGTTTGAGACAAATCGGTTATTAAATTCGATAGTTCGCCATTTTGGAACCGCCATTTTGTTTTTTAAGTTTGAGTCAAAAATTGTATTGAATGACCTTAAACACCGCGAAGTTTCCTGTTTGAGACAAATCGGTTCTTAAATGGAGCCGCCATTTTATTTTTTTTAATTTTCAGGCAAAAGTTGAATTTAGTGACCTTAAACATCGCACAGTTTCAAGTTTGAGACAAATTAGTTTAAAAATAGGAAATTCGCCCATTTTGCAGCCGCCATTTTGATTTTTTTTATGTTTGAGTCAAAAGTTGAATTGAATTTTAAGGTCATTCAATTCAACTGCCGCAAACTTTCAGTTTGAGAAATTAGTTTAGAAATAGGAAATTCCGGTAATTTGGATCCGCCCGCGCCATTTTGATTTTTTTAAGTTTGAGTCAAAAGTTGAATTGAATGACCTTAAACACCGCACAGTTTCAAGTTTGAGAAAAATTAGTTTGTAAATAGGAAATTCCTCCATGTTAGATCCGCATTTTGATTTTTTAAGTTTGAGTTAAAAGTTGAATTGAGTGACTTTAGTGACTAGCTCATTGGCAAGTAGTTGAAAAAGCTGTTGCAAGATTTGAAGCATATAAACAAACAAATATACGAAGTCGAGCTAAATAAAACCGTTTATATAAAAAGAAACAAAAATGTTTCCCTTTACTAACCCTTCACTATTTAAAAGTTGTTAAACATCGTGAAGAAATTAATTTCTGCACAAATTGTTTTAATATTGTTTAAACCATATAAATATTTAATCGAAGCGAAGAGGTACTCGACCCAAGAATGGAATCAGTAACCATTGGCAACTTGACTCGGGAGAAACTACCACCATCTAGTCAAATAAATTATTTCCCCCGTTCTTCCGCCTTTAAATAACGACCCCGCAACCTACACATACCCATAACCATTTGCTGGATTACCTCTTCGGATTTATTTATCTTTGTTAAATCATATTCTCTGCTTTCCAGTTAATCGAAATGGACACATTGTATACCGCCCGCCTCCACGGCTTTCCAAACCTCAGCAAAGTCGGCGTGGAACCGGCTCTGACGGAGGAGAGCATCCTGTCGCTCCTGATAGTCCTGGGCAGCAGCATTTCACTAGTAGCCCTTGTTTTCGCCTTCATCACGTACAGGTAAGGATTTTGCAATTGGGTCGTTGCGCCAGACACGCGCGGCGCGGTTTCGGTAAATACACACCTGCTACCGCATCTTTAACAGCGTTGTCAAGTATGACCGATTTCCAGGAATTTAAGGAAAAATTAATTATTTTATAGACGGGCGGTGTATATCACATTATGATATTATCATGTAGTATAACAAAATATTGATCACACCTTTCGACATATCATAAAACAATTGGATGGTGAATGTGATGCAGAATAAGAACGTTTCCCATTCAAATATTACGGATCCATTTTACACGTTCCTCGGCCGTGTCAGATCGGCATAATTGGCATTCTTTGGATGTCTAAATTGCCTAATACCATCGAACGTTTTGTGATAAAGTGGGGTCAACAATAATTCTTGAAATAGAAGTCATACAGTTATTCTTTAATTTAGTCTGTTACTTTGATGGGTTTTGTGTTAAAATTGATTAGTTATTAGTATTGTAACCATAGACATTCATAAAACGCTGGAAGACGTTATTGGACGTATTTGTTAGTTAGTGGACAGTTTAATATTAGTTATTAGATACATTGTAAATAATTTAAATTCTATAAAAAAAAGACACTTTAGTAGGTGTCTGAACACTTAGTAAAAATTTTCCTTGCGTGTTTGTTGAAACAACTCATAAAGTCTGTCTATTTATTCTTTCTCTTCCTTCTCGTTTTAATTTTTTTCATCGTCAAATTCACATTGTTCATTTTCAATGTCGCTGTCTCTGTTCTCTGAAATCTCATCATTTTCTGTATTGTAGCATATATAGTGACATAGACATGTGTCATCACCTTCTTCTGGAATGTGAACATGGTGTTTAGGGGGAACACAACATTTGTGTCAAAATTGCTTACATTTGTCATATAATAAAATGACATCATATATTTAAGAATTTTAATCATACATGCAAATTAAGTTATTATAAAGTAAAGCTATTACTCGACTCATTATAAATGTAACGATCCTAATAATATGAGTGCTGTATTTAAACTAAGAAATGGAAAAACGTCTAGATTTTTCATTAGAATAACATAAGAAAATACTATAACAATAATAATCAACAATCACAATCATAATAATAAAATCTTAACATACTTTTGGGATTTACAAAATTCATAAATGTATATCATACTAAAGTCAACATGAACTATAAATATAAATAATAAAATAAAAGCAACATTTTTTTCAAATTGGAACGATCTTGGATCGGCCAAAAATGTAAACAATTCTCTCTCTTGTATTAATGCGTCTATGATTGTAACGATTATGGCCTGCAAATACGCCACCACTGGATAGCTAAAAAATAGGCATGACGTGAGCGAGCGAATAAACAATGACCTATCTTAAGCGAAGATTCCTTCTCGAGGAATCTAGAATTATACCTGCGATATTCGATTTGTTTCGGGAATATTGTAAACAAGGTCGCGAAACGACCAGAACGACGACGGCAGGTATATAAGCAGATTCCGACGAGCGGGAGACAAGTAATAAATAAATATCCGTGGGACGCGTTGAGGTAATAAATAAATAAATATCCGTGGGACGCATTTAAGTGATAAATAAATATCCGTGTGGCGCGTTAAAGTGAAAAGTTGAGATAAATCAGTGTAAAAAAATATATCCAAGTAGTGTAAGTGTAGAAATAAATAATATACATAGTTTTAATATATATTAGTGCTTAGTTATAGTAAATAAATAGTTTTTAAGTTGAGTGAAATAATTAGTTATCCCGTAAAATAACGAGCCCCGGTAAGAACGTAACAGTATTCTATCGAAACATAACTTGTTGGATCAAAGCGTCTTTATAGTGACGATTTTAGCTTGCCGTAAGAAAAGTTATACTGCCCCGATCTCCCATTGCGGCAATTGTTTGTTTGTATTCTTTGAAAATTTTTTATGTCTCATATTTCGATGTTACAACTTTAGTATATAATAGAACTGCAGATCGTTAATAATATTATTAGCATGAGGGTAATTATAACAATAAGGATGATAACTAGTGATAAATTATAAAATGTTCAACAGTCTACCGGGCGGGGCAAAAAATGTTGCACTTTTTACGTTTGCCCTTAACTTTTTTGTTTAATAACCGATTTTAATCAATTAGGTGTCGCTGCCTGCGTACAGAAGAGAATGGACTACGGAAAATTTCAAAATGGCCGATTTTTTAAAATCCAATATGGCAGCTGTCTTCGAAAATAGCCCTTTTTTGGGTTGGATTTTTTTGAACCAAAACGCCGAAATGACTCATCCAATAAAAAAACAATAAAATTGACCTTTCTTTACATTTTAAGACCTCGATGAGGAGAAAAATCGGTCCAACGCGAGCGTACAAAGCATCTTTTTGATATTTTTAAGCTGTAGTACTTCAGTGCGGCTGCAAGCATGTCACATAAAAGTCACGTAAAAGTAAATACATCGTGCATTATTCTGAAGAACCTCAATAAAGGTGAAAGAACTTGTAGAAAGAACTTTTAAGAAAAATGTACCCAACTTTGGAATACATTATTTTTTGAACACGTTTTTATTTAAATTAACGCATTAACATCTAAAATAGCAACTTGAATTTAAAGAAAGAAAAAAAACAAACAAATTAATGTTATTAACAAAAAACTAATAATGAGTATTTTCGCCCTTACTTCTCATTACAGCTTCACATCGTCCTAATTGCCTAATTTCCTCCTGGTCCAAAGCGTTCCACAATTGGATTAGTGCCTCTTGTACTTCTCCAAGGGTCATAGGGGGTGGTCATGTTTTCTCAACTGCCTACCGAGTACATATATGCTCAATAGGATTAATATCAGGACTTCGTGCTGGCCACTTTAGTGTCTCAACACCTCGAGATATACTCATCGACAATATGAGCAACATGATGGTCTTGCATTGTCTTGCATTAACAAGAAATTGTCACCGATGTAAGGTGCGAATGGGACGACATGTTCTGATAAAATCTCTCTAATGT
This sequence comes from Tetropium fuscum, assembly GCA_964058915.1. Lineage (NCBI taxonomy): Eukaryota > Metazoa > Arthropoda > Insecta > Coleoptera > Cerambycidae > Tetropium > Tetropium fuscum. Next base: position 13,276 of record CAXKVY010004556.1, on the reverse strand, counting down.
ACCTTTTGCTATTTGTGCACCTCCATGTACTGGTAACAATCCTGTACGTGCATTTAATGAAATTCCGCCCCACACCATCACGGAACCTCCATTGAAGAGAGTGGTTTGACGTATGTTACATTGTGCGTAACGTTCATTTGGCCTTCTTATAACTCTTTGTCGACGATCAGAACTGTAGAGGCAAAACCTAGATTCATCTGTAAATAGCACTATTCCCCAGCCTTCAATATTCCACTCTAAATGCTCCCTAGCAAATTGCAACCTAGCTCTTCAGTGCTCCGCATTAAGAGTAGGTCCTGTAGCTGGAATTCGTATATGAAGATTACTTTCTTTGAGTCTTCTTATTACTATCTTAGCACTAACTTCAACATCATGGACGGCACTTAGCTGTCCCTGAAGGTTTGTGCTGGTAACACATCGTTCTCGCAGAGCGCGAACTCTAATAAAACGATCTTGAATCGCTGTCGTAACACGAGGTCTTCCTTGTCCTCGCCGCCTGTCGTAACTCTGTGTTTCTCGAAACCGCTGTACGACTCTTGATATGGTTGAAACAGAAACACCTAGTCTATCAGCTACTACCCACATACTCAACCCTTCATTTATTAATGTCACTGCTTCAACACAATCATCATGGTTAAGATTTCATCTACCTTATTCCATATTCAAAACATAAATTCTGTATATCAACGTTTTGAGAACTTATTAATTTTCATTGTTTTTACTCTAAGCCTACTTTTAATTTTCTACCAAATTTTTTACCAGAGGCCAAAGCTTTGATAAACTTGGAAACATGATTATTTTAAAACCTCTATATTTTCATTAAAAATGGAGATATCAAAGCGAATAAAAAAAGGAAATGTTAAGAAAGCATTAGGCTGTGCAATAATCAATTATGGTTTACAGTATTTGTGTCTTATATGTCCCATAGAGTATTTCAATGTTTTAGAAAAAAACTGTCGTCATTGGTACAGCCTGCATGTATATATTTTTTTGATTAAACAACAAATTTAAAAAGTTCAGCGAATTCACTACAAAATTTTCTACAATTTAAAAAAAAGATGATCTAAATTAGGGGACAGGTTCAAAAAATAATGTATTCCAAAGTTGGGAAAAATTTTTTGTGTTGCGTTAATTTTGTCCGCCAGTGTATATATCTGTTTCCGGTTTCCACGATTTTTTTAACTTTTCGTAGGGAAACTATTGCCATACCCCGTATGTTCTTATTTTTTCGAAGCTCTTCGCACTATATGTTCTATATGACAGTAGCAATGTATGGTTACCATCAAAAACCCGGGATACCCCTATCTCCGGTTTCCATGATTTTTTTAACTTTTCGTAGCGAAACTATTGTCACACGTAGTATAAAAATTGTCTGAATAGCGACAAGGGACCTATACCGTATAGCCCGCTTTTCGCGTTGCTTAGCAACTGATCATTGAAGCATGACTAATGACCTCACCCCGAAAATAGTATAAGTAGGGTAGATTTTTTTGTTTAAGATTAGTTTTAATGGTCTCCGGATGATGCCAACTTGGTTGGCGAAACGCGCGTCGAGCAAAGTAAGAGTGTTTTGGTGTTTGTGGAAACTACTTCGAGTATTATCATTACATCAAAGGTTCCAGCCCTATCCAGTTTTTAGCGTGTATACCTCCCAGTACAAAGCAAGATTTTTTTATAACTGTAGCTTCCATCGACAACCAACAACTCTGAGGACATCCCATTATGAAGGACACCTCTAAAATTAGTTACAACCCCGAGTAACAGAGAAGTGTGACCAGGGTAGGCCTCCAGCCTCCCAAGTCTTGGGAATAAAATATTTGTAACAAAAAAAAACAAAACCGACTTCAATGGAAACTAGGTATTCTAAAAAAATGCACTAAAAAGTAAATAATAGTCGGTGCCAGCCGACGCAACAAAGAGTTTTTTTTACTTTTTGCGACTAATGAAACCCCACTAATTAATATTATATCCAATTCTACGAAATGCAGGGTAAAATTGCTCCGCCTGTGACCATGCAATTGTATAGCAATATCGATACATTTTCCAGAGCGTTAATTGCTTCATCAGTTACTACACGCCTGTATTAATTGAAAGCACTTCAAATTAATGGACTCTTGAAAGCGGTCTCACTTTGTCTCTTCTAGCCTACTTATCTCACCCTAACCGAATTTCGTAACTACTATGCGAAAATAACCACAATGTCGTTACGTCATTGTGTTTCTAATGACAATGGAACGGGAACTGACAGTAGTTGCAAAGAAATAACCGAATTATTCTTAAAGTAGGAAGCGATTGGGGCGTTAATCTTAGAATTTGTCGCCGGAGCAGCTGCATGGTACCTTAGGTTCTGTTAAATATACTCCAAGTTTCAAATACTGACAAAGTTAAGGATTTATCCATCTTATACTCGCTCTCCTGTTTGTTTGCGTGGAATAATAGTAACGTTAATATGTAATATCACAAATTGCACACCTTATTGAAAAGAAAATCTGAAGGATATATACCGAAAAAAGCTGAAACCTTTGCTATAAATGAAATAAAGCAATTTATTGGAGATTTATTGGACAATTTTTGCAGTAAAGTGTTGGCAACCCTAAACAAAGAACAATTCGATAGCTGACAGTTTAGGGTTAGTAAAAATGGAGCGTTACACGATAGAACAACGTGTCTTCATTATTGAACAATATTCCAAAAATAATGAAAGCATTGCGGCCGCAGTTCGAAAATTTCATACAAAATATGGTCGGAATAGTGTTTTAACTTCGTCAACTGTGAAGAGATTAATTGAAAAATTCAGGGAGACAGGTTCCGTTGGAGACGCCAAACACACTGGTCGTCCAAGAACAAGCCGTTCAAATGTCAATATCGAAGCAGGGCGTGAGAGTGTCGGTGACAATCAAGTATACTCACTAAAGATCTGTGTCTCCATGTTTACAAAATTCAATCAACGCAACAACTGAAGCCTAATGACCATGCAGAGCGAAGAGAGTTCGTTGAATGGATTATTGAACATCAACAAATGGATGCTGATTGGATGATATTGATGTGGCCAATATGTGGTTTCAACAAGACGGTGCCACATGCCACACAGCCCGTGAAACAATTAAATTACTGCATGAGACATTTCCAGGCCGTGTACTCTCTCGTTTCGGTGATCAGAATTGGCCCCCTAGATCGTGTGATTTAACACCATTAGATTTCTATGGGGTTATTTGAAACCACAGGTCTATGTCAACATGCCCACAACCATCCGTGCATTAAAGGAGGAGATTCAACGCAGCATCAAAGAAATTCAGCCACATTTATACAGAATGATCATGGGAAATTTCGACAAACTAGTACGTATGTGCATGCAAAGCCGTGGAGGCCAGTACTTTGTGATTCAATAAAAAAATAAAATAACAATCAAAAGACTAAAAACTATACTATATATATATATATATATATATATATATATATATATATATATATATATATATATATATATATATATATATATATATATATATATATATATATATATATATTAGCTTTGAAGACATTTGCTATTCATATTTGTTTTGTGAAAAGTAACCTTGGGTTTGTAGCATTTCATTACATAGAAAAATAAGTAAATAGACGAATAATAAGGAAGATACACTTACACACTTACCAGTGCTATATTTGGACGTACACACGGAAACGAACCACTTAGAAGTTGTACAAGTTTCATTGATCAACTGTTTCATTGATCATTTATAAATGATCAAATGCTTGCTTAGTCAAAACTAAAATCATTTGTTGGTCTTATGTATTAATTGTTTTTTCGAAAATTCGAAAAAAATCCAATTTTCACCCTGGATATACCATTTATTAGCTTTGAAGTTCTTTGCTGTTCATATTTGTTGTATGAAAAGTAATCTTGGGTTTGTAGCATTTCATTACATAGAGAAATAAGACGAATAATACACTTACCAGTCCTATATCTGGACATACACACGTAAACGAACTTAGAAGTTGTACAAGTTCTTGCACCTTCATTGAGGATCTTCAGAGTGGTGTACGACCTATATATATATATATATATATATATATATATATATATATATATATATATATATATATATATATATATATTATATATATATATATACATATATATATATATATATATATATATATAATATATATATATATATATATATATATATATATATATATATATATATATATATATATATATATATATATATATATATATATATATATATATATATATATATATATATATATATATATATATTATATATATATACATATATATATTATATATATATATATATATATATATATATATATATATATATATATATATATATATATATATATATATATATATATATATATATATATTATATATATACATATATATATAATATATATATATATATATATATATATATATATATATATATATATATATATATATATATATATATATATATATATATATATATATATATATATATATATATATATATATATATATATATATATATATATATATATATATATATATATATATATATATATATATATATATATATATATATATATATATATATATATATATATATATATATATATATATATATATATATATATATATATATATTTATATATATATATATATATATATATATATATATATATATATATATATATATATATATATATATATATATATATATATATATATATATATATATATATATATATATATATATATATATATATATACCGGAGATAGGGTGCGCGCGAGGTTCTCCGATTTGGCAAAACCATTTAGGATCATATAAGAGTGGACAAAAAAAAGAAGAGAAAAGAAGTAATGCTAGTGGAAACAAACCCATGTTCTTACTAAAGATCTCAGTGCTTCACTTACATAATTAAAAATCCTCGCCGCATGCCACCCTACAGTTTAGTCAGCATCCACTAATGAAGGATCCTTACGAGGGCACAGCAAACACTCAACGCCCTCATTTATGATCCCACCCGCAGCGGGCTATGAACGGCACTCTTTTCTCTTGTTTTTATTCGCTAATTTATTACGTTACCTTATCGTGAAATAAATGCGAGTCCTATTAGCAAGTTCGGATGGAAAATGAGATTATTTTACTGCCATCTGCAAAATGGGTAATTCTCCCAAGCCGCGCACCCCCTCCCACGTCTAGTAAATGACGCCGTAATTAAAAACAAATAAAATGAAAGCAGCCCGGCTTTTACACGGACGTGATTCTTTTGGAAATTTCATTTAGGAGAGATATTTATTACTCAGTTTTACATTAATTTCATCTGTCCGATAGATTCACGATTTTTCATTACATGATCCTTCACTATTGATACCCGAATGGTAATTTACATTAGTATAGTGGACTGGAGGTTTAGTTTAACGAGTGTCACAATTTGTTTTCAGTATACAGTCGGCTAACATCAAAAGCTTTTTATAGTTGTTTGTTTATCCTTTACTCCTAGCCGCCAGCGGCCTGAATTGTGACACTCGGAAATTTAAAACTACACTCCACTATACCATAAGACGTTAAATATTTTTGCCAATTTGTGATACTCTTGTAATAAAAAGAAATAATTTAGGTTGTGACGAGAGTGAGTATACTTCGGTGTTTTGCTGCGGATATTACTGGATACCTTTAGAGAACAAGCCTCGTTTTTTTACGATTGTAAAGACCTTTAAGTGATATCTACGTGGTGACGCAGAAATCACAGAGTGATACCTTAGAAGACAAGCATTGCGCATTGATTTCTGATCCAGGGATCACTGAGTAATGCCTTAAAAGACAATCCTCAAATGTGGTTTCTTGTACGGAGACTCTTGTGAAAATTATATTTCCTTTTATATTTCAGATATTACCAACTCATTCTTGTCTTGCGTCGAATGTTGTTTCATACTTTTTAATTACCCTGAGCATAGGTCTACTAAGTACTTAAAAATCTACAGAAAAATGTATTTCACTTGTAATTTACATAACTCTTGTATCCAATTACATGATATCAAAATCGCCTAGGCCGTGTTTTTGCTCTAAGCATCAGCTGTACGTTTGGCGCGATGTAAATAAAAAAAATAATGTAGGGGATAGAAACATTAAATATGGCAACCGAAACCGACAACATCAATAAACGAAGGATTGGGGTTGGTTCTCGTGCAGCGCGTCTTGACCTTGGTCTCCACCAGCATCTACGATTATGTTCATAATTTATAACCCTCGCTAAAAACTCCCGCGAATAAATGGTTGAAGATGTGAATACACAATAGAAGAAAAGCCTTTATCCTTTTATTTATGACACTTACAAGAGAATAGGAAAGCGAACCGAATGGATTTTCAGTGAGCAGCGCCAGAAAAAGCACTCGGAGTGGATTTTCGAGGCAGGCTTTCATGTCTCACTAGAGAGGAGAGGGGAATGCCCCGCTTACTATTGTCATTTACATCGCGATTTACACCAAGCGTAAATCTCCATCACAAATGGATCTTGCAAATCTGGATAAACCGTGTGTCAATTTTCACCACTCTGTCGAGATGCCACTAGCACTTAAACGCCGGTTTTAAAGCGCGACGAATTAAGAAAGGATCTGGAGACAGACACTTGAGAAATTCCCTTATTTACGCAGTTTTTTTAACTTCGTCTGACGAAGTGGCTCACCGGAAATATTGTATTTTGTCGAATTGCGATTGATCACCGATCAGTATCGGTTAATTTCATTTCGTGGATACATATTGGCAGCAGACGATTTATTTGTACGATTTGTACGATTTCTAACGATTCCATAAGAGCAATAGGGGCGTAGCTTATATGCGACGTGCGGCTTCGACCGTTGACTCGCCGATCGTTTGTGTGGATTTTATAATTCGTGTAATAGTGATCCTTAATAGTGAATTCCGTAAATAATATCATTCAAATAAATTTTGTACGCTGCCATTAGCCGATAAACTTAAAATTAAAGAACTGGGGAGGCCGTTGCCTGATATAAAGTTGTCACAAACTTGTCAACGAAAGGCCGAAAACCGGTCATTTACGCGTCGGTTTTCAAAAGACATTTATAAAAAAACAATTGGATTGTTTTTGAATCCTCTAAGAACCAAGGAATATTTAAAGAACTAATTAATTTCACTGCTGAGCTGGACAATATACTCAAAGAATATTTGGGTACAGCAACCTCAATCTATCTATCAATTCAATGCGATGAAACCACTGATATCTCAAATTATTGTCAAATGATTTTAATATTAAGATATTTTTATGAAGTTTTCATCAGAGAATATTTTTGGGGTTTTATTAGGGTGAAAGAACAATGTAACAGTGACCACATACTTAGTGAAGTGGTTTTCGCCTGTGGCGCTATTTATTTTTATATCGCTGGCCTAACCCATCCCCCTGATGATCCCCTTTAAACTCAAACCCCACGACACGCCACTGGTCACAAGGTTTGACCAGCACCACATATTGATTTAATGGCATAAGTTAAACACAGCACTAAATTTTGCACCACAGGTGAAATACTTGGGGGTAACTTTCGATGCTAAATTAAACTGGAATCTTCACCTCGAAAGAAGAATAAATAAGGCCTACATATCATACGAGCAGTGTCGCAGGACCGTAGGGAAAACTTGGGAAATGAAACCCAGGGTGGTCCTGTGGATTTACAATGCTATCATAAGACCAATGTTGGCCTATGGAGCTGTTGTCTGGTGGCCCAAGAGTCAACAAATAACAGCAAAACTCAAGCTAGGCCAGGTACAAAGAGTTACCATAACCGGAGCCATGCGAACAACACCAACGAGAGCAATGGAGATAATGCTGTGTCTTCCACCGCTAGACATACATCTAGCAGAAGTGGCTCTGACTACAATGACTCGCCTTAAATCCGTTGGCATACTACCAAACGCAAGCTGTGGCCAAACCAGAAGCCGCCTGTGGACTGAGGCTGTCAGAAAGATACCCCTTTTACAGGCATGTGCAGATGGTATTCCGCCTCGGCTTGTCTTTGATAAACTTTACACCATACATACTACTGGTGAAGACGAGGCCGGCGTTGAAGATGTAAACTATGTCTTCACGGACGGATCGAAGAAAAAGGATGGAGCAGGCTGTGGTATATATTCCAGGAATCTGCGACTCCGATTCAGCTGGACTATGGATAAAAATTCCAGTGTAGTACAAACAGAACTCGCTGGTATAACCATAGCCGCACAAGAGATTGCTCGCAGAGAAATAACGGGCAAGACAATAAGAATCTGCACAGATAGTAGACAATCACTACTGGCCCTGAAAAATTATAAAATAACTAAAGGATCAACATGGGAATGTCACCAAGCACTTGTGAGAGCATGTCAGATGAATAACATCTGCCTGTGCTGGGTCAAAGGACACTCACAATGCAACGGCAATATAGAAGCTGACAAACTGGCCAAGAAGGCAGCCAGCCTGAGTATCCTTGGGCCTGGTCCTTCAAGTACCCTACCAGTTGCAGCGAAACTCCAATTAATAAAGTAAAACACCCACATAAAATTTAAGACGTTATGGGATGAAACAAGTAGCTGTCAGGTGGCCAGAAATCTCTTGAGATATCCCAGCGAAGAGACGGCGAGGAACTATCTGGCAATGTCCAGTGGTAAACTGCGATTTGTTACAGGAATCCTAACCGGACACTGCCGGGTAAGGAAACACCTCTATAACATGAGACAAAGTGACACACCCATCTGCACAGGATGTGAACCAGATGATGAAACGATCGAGCATGTACTTTGCGAATGTCCCGCCGTGTCATCGACCAGAGAATCCATATTTGAGGGAAATGCGCCTGGGCAACATCATCACCTTTTGTACAACATTGGGCTGGTCGATGGCCTAGGGAGACATTTCGCTCACGGAGGAAGCACAAGGGGCCCAATTGGGGCCTAAGTGCAGCGGATCTCTGATCCGCACTCCGGGCATATTCCAGATTCCAGATTCCAGAATGGCATAAGTTTTCATATTGTAGTGAGAGAAGAAGTAATATGTTTTATTTGATTACCATCTTATGGCTACCAAAAAGATGACTCCAAGTCATTAAAAAAGTCAGTTGATGTAATTCATGATTTTCATATTGATTATAATCAATTGATTTATATCAGCCCAACCTTGTATTAATAATATAATTTAATAACTCGGGATACAAAGCAAATTGTATAAAATACTTTTAACAAAAAAAAAGGGGAAATATATAAAATAAGGGGATATAACAAAAAAAATAAGGGGAAGGGAAACTGAATAATTAAAGTGAGAAGGTGTGCATGGCATAGACATTAGTATAGAAAATAGGACATGGCATAGACTTTATTCTAAAAATGAATCAAGAGAGCAGTAAAACAATAAGGGTGGAAACCAAGTAAGAAAAATAATAATTGAGAGGAAAAAGCAAAGGCCAGGAGAGAAAATAAGAAACGGAGATATAAATTTGGAAGCAGTTTGCAGAGATAAATAAGGGGAAAGCAGTATTAAAAGAGTTATTATATCAAAACTTTTGAACAATTTTTCTAAATTTATCAATTACTAACCTTAATAAAAGAACAATTTAAATAGAATTCATAGATATTCTACAAATTCTACTAATTTTACAAATGTCATTAATGTCAATAATTTTATATCAGGTTAAGCAGCGGGTAGAATTTTTTTATAATAGCTTATTTATTATCTCTCTTTGTGTTGTGGATTGCATGGTTTATCACAGCTTCCTTCTAGATCCTACTCCTGAGATAAGTAAGTAGTTATACTGATTAACTGAACATAGCCGGAGCATAAGAGGTGTAAAAAGGTACATATAAAATTTCCAATAATATCAATTAATGAAATTAAATTTACCCAGTTTAAAAATAACATTATAATATTTTTTTAAATTAATTTAAATAGCCATAAATTAGGGCTGTGCCCGGCGCATTCGCCATTTGTTTTGGCATATCTGGTGATTTTCCCGGTATATCTTCGGAATCCAAGGTTCACTGCCAACAAAACTGAAGTGGGACCGACTTGAAAATATCCCCTTTCCAACAAAGAAATAATCATGAAAATCAATTCATAAATGGCGGAATGATCGAGTAACATACAGAAACATACAATGGAATTGAGAACCTCCTACTTTTATAAATAATAATCATTTTGTTTTGTTGCGGAGGCTTTGAGGTTGTGTAATCGTTTGTGTCTCCATTTCAGTTGTTGACCACCGCTGAGTGGTCCCAAACTCTCCATTATACACTACTTAACATTTAAGAGATCCAAAGCATTTCAGAGAAACTCCATGAGAGTTGAATGAAATGCATATCGCTTCAGTTTACAAAAGAAAGCTCGTAATATTCCATAAAATAATTTCAATAATAACCTTTGCTTTCAAAGGCGGGCATTAAACTTTATCCGTTTGCACCGCTGCCTGTTTAAGGCATTTTTTCCCGAAAGTATTTCATTATAAAAGTTGTACATCGAGCTGTGCTGTTTCATCGTATTCCAAAGATAATTTGATTTTTGTTATGCTCGGCGAGTTGTACTTAATACAGTTATTAATTTTTCAACTGGAAATGGAATCTGGCGCGGAAAAAAAAGTCAACGACCGGTTACTTCATGTCAAGATCTCAGGGGTATTGATTAATGCACATTGATACACCTAACCTAACATGGATTACGCTGAGCTGCTAAATGTTTTTCTGTATGGTTAGCAACTAAGCGGTCAAATCAAGATGAGATCTATTAGAGACTCTACGCAGATCCTGTAGGTTTCTCCATGTGACTTAAATAGGGACCTAGAACTGGTTAAATCAAGTGGGGAATAACCACCATCCTTGTCCAGGAGTTGTCTTATGTTATAGTATTCGCGTGTATAATAGAAGATGAAAAAATGAAATAAGTTATAAGTGAAAATTATGCACATTATGACCAGAACTATGCAAGAAGTATTATGAAACAGTACTTGGATAATGACAGGAAATGAGTTGATGTAAGATTGGGATACGTGTGGTACATTAAGAACATCACCTCTGGTGCAGATGTTATGGATCTACTGGGTTTGAAATGAATAACTTAATATTCCAACATATGCATGAAGATGCTAGATAATTGAAAAGAAGTTAAGGTACTAGATACTAAAGATTTTACTAAGTGATTTTAGTTTCTACCCGCAATATATTTCTCGACTTCCGCAGCGAGGAGTATAATCTTTAAATGGATGATAACTCTGTCAAATGTGTATTGAAAAAAATCATCTTTTGAAATGGCCTACAAGGGACCGAAAGGCTTAGATTTTGTAATTAGTTTTTTTTAATATAGTCAATTTTTAATATAAATATTTTTAATTATTCATATTTTCATAAGGATTTTCAACAATTTTGTGCAGCGTATGGCATTATTGTAATTTTAATGAGGTTTGGAGGGTGGCTAAATAGGGGTTAATTTAACCAAAATCGGATGCCATTGATGCACACTATCCATAAATATCCCCTTTCCAACAAAGAAATAATCATGAAAATCAATTCATAAATGGCGGAATGATCGAGTAACATACAGAAACATACAATGGAATTGAGAACCTCCTCCTTTTATAAATAATAATCATTTTGTTTTGTTGCGGAGGCTTTGAGGTTGTGTAATCGTTTGTGTCTCCATTTCAGTTGTTGACCACCGCTGAGTGGTCCCAAACTCTCCATTATACACTACTTAACATTTAAGAGATCCAAAGCATTTCAGAGAAACTCCATGAGAGTTGAATGAAATGCATATCGCTTCAGTTTACAAAAGAAAGCTCGTAATATTCCATAAAATAATTTCAATAATAACCTTTGCTTTCAAAGGCGGGCATTAAACTTTATCCGTTTGCACCGCTGCCTGTTTAAGGCATTTTTTCCCGAAAGTATTTCATTATAAAAGTTGTACATCGAGCTGTGCTGTTTCATCGTATTCCAAAGATAATTTGATTTTTGTTATGCTCGGCGAGTTGTACTTAATACATTTATTAATTTTTCAACTGGAAATGGAATCTGGCGCGGAAAAAAAAGTCAACGACCGGTTACTTCATGTCAAGATCTCAGGGGTATTGATTAATGCACATTGATACACCTAACCTAACATGGATTACGCTGAGCTGCTAAATGTTTTTCTGTATGGTTAGCAACTAAGCGGTCAAATCAAGATGAGATCTATTAGAGACTCTACGCAGATCCTGTAGGTTTCTCCATGTGACTTAAATAGGGACCTAGAACTAGAACCTAGAACCTAGAATTCAAGTGGGGAATAACCACCATCCTTGTCCAGGAGTTGTCTTATGTTATAGTATTCGCGTGTATAATAGAAGATGAAAAAATGAAATAAGTTATAAGTGAAAATTATGCACATTATGACCAGAACTATGCAAGAAGTAATATGAAACAGTACTTGGATAATGACAGGAAATGAGTTGATGTAAGATTGGGATACGTGTGGTACATTAAGAACATCACCTCTGGTGCAGATGTTATGGATCTACTGGGTTTGAAATGAATAACTTAAGATTCCAACATATGCATGAAGATGCTAGATAATTGAATAATTGAAAAGAAGTTAAGGTACTAGATACTAAAGATTTTACTAAGTGATTTTAGTTTCTACCCGCAATATATTTCTCGACTTCCGCAGCGAGGAGTATAATCTTTAAATGGATGATAACTCTGTCAAATGTGTATTGAAAAAAATCATCTTTTGAAATGGCCTACAAGGGACCGAAAGGCTTAGATTTTGTAATCAGTTTTTTTTAATATAGTCAATTTTTAATATAAATATTTTTAATTATTCATATTTTCATATTATAAGGATTTTCAACAATTTTGTGCAGCGTATGGCATTATTGTAATTTTAATGAGGTTTGGAGGGTGGCTAAATAGGGGTTAATTTAATCAAAATCGGATGGCATTGATGCACACTATTATTTGTACTAACAGTATACAATTCGAACGCCATCCGATTTCAACAATTTTTAGTGTGTTTTTTTTAATTATTGGTGAAACAATCGAAAAAAGGTTTTTTCGGCGACTTTGAGGGGTTGTTTCTCCGAAACTGCCCATCAGGATTGGATGACAATTTCAGTTTGGATGGCCAGATTACTACTCGCCATCCGGTTGCCTGTCCAATATCGGCTTGACGTGGCATTTCCTTGAATATTTCCCCTGTACAGACCAAACCGAAAGACGTACAATAGTGCGGTTTGCGCCATTAGCGTTAGGTCAAT
>CAXKVY010004555.1:0-39682 GCA_964058915.1 Tetropium fuscum | reverse complement strand
TATATATATATATATATATATATATATATATATATATATATATATATATATATATAATAGGTATGTACACTATATTATTATTTTATTATATTTGTTTTAACTGAGAGTTATTACAAAAATATATGAGGATGCCACAAAGTTCCTCGAGGTTTACGATCCTTTCAAGCCTTCAAAACTTCTTCAATAAATATAAATATTCATTTATGTACGTACGCCTTTTTGACTTTATATACTTGGCTTACACTGTCGTAATCGGCAACACCAGTATAAGTTACGAGTATGTTACATCTAGTGACCTACTTTGATGCAAATCTACGATTTTTATGTTGGTACAGGCATTGACTTTTACCTTATAGTCTTATAGTTAATCAATGGTCGTTGTATAGTAGTATAGGCAAGATTTGTAGCTCTTCTATAAATAATATACGTACAGCACAGAAATTAAACTGCGTTATCTAAATAAGGTCTGTTGTAGAAATGAGATTCGTCAACTACAATGTTCGACAGCCTATATATTTTTTCTTTACCAGTGTATATTGCTGTATATAGGTATACAGAATATCATTGTATTGATTAGCACTATATTTTGGGTGTTAAATTCACACGGACTATCAAACAAGGCGTTACTCAAAAACGCCACAACGTTCTACAAATGTCTCAGGAGGCGCGTTAGTCCTGGCATTCCCCGGGGAAGGTAACGTTTCCTCCAATCTCGGGCACGTTTTGAACCCGTAACCTGTCATGTGAGGATAGAAAATGTCCAGGTACGCAAATTTAACTCTATCTGTACGCTATTATTATTGGAGACATGCCTAATAGTAGCTTAAAGAGATAATTAATGTTGAATGACATAGCTACACTGCAGTGCAAAATTAAAGGATATTAATTTTTGTCTTTTGATTTACATTTCGAATAATTAAAAACTGACTGGCTGTTGTTCAATATTTTTTTTAGATTACGTCATTCTTATATCCGATTGCAGTAACGATTTTGAGGGACCCTTACACTTAAAATCAACAATTTGCTTGCACTGATAATATCCTTAAGCTTTATTTTACCAAGTCAACATTAGAGACCACTTAAACTATCCTTGCTGAAGTTTTCAAGCTTTGTTTTATCATTTTGTGAGTTGTTTATTCATTTTTTCAATTAGGAAATAACTTTTTAATTGGTTCTGGATTACCTACAATAGGTATATATATAGTGATAATGGAGTACCTGGAATTAGGGGATGAACCGGTTATCATTGAAGACAGTGGTGCACAATATGGCCAAACAAATGAACAAGCCAGAACCACCACACCCAGAAAACATACATTTAAATGAACAAAAATAGTCAATAGAAACCGAGAATATTGAAATGCCTGTAGACATCGCTTTTTTCATTTATTTTGGCTGTAACTCGCCTCATTTTCACTTTTATTCTTCATGAACAATTTAGGACACTTTTTTCAAAAAATATCGAAAATCTCGCAAAAGTCTCGAATTGACAAGTGACAAACATAACAAAAAAGTGAGGTTAATATTAACCATAGATATCACAAGATCAAGATAGGTATGTTCAAATTTCACCGGTGTGCCCAACATAAAATTTTTAAAAAACTAGATTTATATAGCGTTACCAAATATGTAACAGATATTTAGCTAAGGAAAGCTGAAGATGTGATGGTGCAACCAAACAATAAATTAAGGAAAACAACTTTATAGTTCCTTTGTTATTCTTTGCTTAAACAGAAGATTTTAAACTACACTCGTTTCCACACCACCACAAGATTTCAATACCGATTTCGTCGGTATTTTATGAATTAAAACAGCCTTGCCCGTGACAGTTTGTACATTTAACTGAGCATCTTAAACACACTTTGACACATCCGCATTGTTACCCACAACCCATTTTACAACTACGTGAGATTAATTTTAACATAAAAATAGGAGCTGGTGCTTTACTTCAACATTGGTACCAATGGCAATATGTTGCTTGTTTTCTTCCATCCCCATTCTTCAGGCTGCAAACTCTATTTCCTTGCCGCATTTCAATTTGGTAGAAAACTAGAAAGGAATATTGCTGCAAAGCCGCAAACGTTGGTGGAAGTCTTGATAAATACCGACGAAATCGATATTGAATAATAAAAAATACGGAAACATTTAGTGGAATAGGCCTACAGGTGAGACCACTTAAAAAATACGCTCTGATCTCTGGGTGATGGGATCTCTTTAGATATTTAATATTATTCCCATGTAAATCGACTCTGAAAATATAATTTGGTTATAATTATTTTCTTCAATTTTCCCTATCTTGCGCGTACTGTGTATGGGGGATTTAGAATTAAAAGTATTAATATAAGAATAGTAACAATAAGTAACAGACGATGGTATAAGAATGACGATGGGATAAGTATAAGAATAAGTAACAGACGATGGTGGTTGCCTGGGATCTAAAAAAATATAATAAAGGAAATAATATAAAATATATTTACCTAAACTAAAATATGTAAACACCTACCTATTTAAAATGCTGAATTTTAAATTAGATACATATTTGTATATGGACGTGTTCAATCTATTATATGTACGAAGAAATACCGATACTTACCAATATTTGGATAGAGTTAATCTTCATTTGATTTACCCAACTAGGATTTATATTATTAAATTGTTGAAAAATTAACTACGATGTACAATATTAGAGGAGTGTTTTTATTAGTAACCTTTATTTTTAATAATAACACAACAACCCCGCTACCTCATACGCAAAAGCGGACCACTCAGTATAGAGTATTTATATCATAAAATGTTAGTTGCATTAAGATATCAGTTACATATTTATTTAGTATATTAAATATAAAAACCATGGTAACATGGCTAAATAGTATTTTAAAACGATCAATATGGTAAACCTTATGGTAGATTATACTAACTAAACGCTTTCCTGAGCCTGACGATATTCAAAAACACTTCCACGTTCGACGAACGTCCCCAGAGTTGACTTAAACCATGCATTATTAGAAGTGGCGGCGCCTTCTACATCATTGTCGTCTTGGGTGCCATAACCACCACCCCCAGGTGTATTCAGTTGGAATACATCCTGAAAAGAAAGGCATTTAATACAGTGATTAAAACGACCTTGCTTTTTTGTGAAGCACTTAATCAACTTATATATATAACTATATATATATATATATATATATATATATAATATATATCATAAATATATATATATATATATATATATATATATATATATATATATATATATATATATATATATATATATATATATATATATATATATATATATATATATATATATATATATATATATATATATATATATATATATATATATATATATATATATATATATATATATATATATATATATATATATATATATATATATATAATATATATATATATATATATATATATATATATATATATATATATATATATATATATATATATAAATATATAAATATATATATATATATATATATATATATATATATATATATATATATATATATATATATATATATATATATATATATAAATATATATATATATATATATATATATAAATATATATATATATATATATATATATATATATATATATATATATATATATATATATATATATATATATATATAATATATATATATATATATATATATATATATATATATATATATATATATATATATATATATATATATATATATATATATTTATTTATTTATGACATTTTCATTTTATTTTATTTTTAGGGTTACTAGACTGATCGATTAGTATCATAAGGAAGAACAGTTAAGAAACCCTACGAAATTAGGCTACTTTATACTTTATTATTTCTCTAATTTTAGTTATGTTAATATTATGTTGATGTATATTTATAGTAAGTAGGTATGTATGTACGTATATAAGTTTATATATAGATAGAATGTTTTTTGTTAATTTCTTTATTATTTTTATATTAACAAATTGTAGATTGTAGAAATATGTTCTGTATCTATCTTTTTTGTTATTACAGGCATTATGATTTTTTTCATTATAAATTGAATACATAATTAACCGTGTTTTATAAGTTTGTTCTTTATTAATTATCTTTATTATTTTCGTAGTTAAATTGATGACCTGTTTCATTAAAATATTTTTTTTAGATCTGTAATATTAGCTGAATATTTGTGACCTTTTAAACGTTCTTCAAGAAGTTGCATTGTTTGACCAATGTAGAGTTCATCACATTGTTTACATGGAATTTCGTATATACAGTGTGTAATTTTTTCAAGTGGATTTTTATCTTTTTATTTTATATCATATATAATTATATTATATATATATATATATATATATATATATATATATATATATATATATATATATATATATATATATATATATATATATATATATATATTGTTATAATTTTTGTTTTTTGTTTTTTGTTTTAATTTTATAGATAAAAAATATGGTTTCATTATGCTCATATGTGTTACAACAGAATATGTAGATGTTTACTTACTTTATTTTGTGCTTCTTGTCTGAAGATCTTATTGTTATGGTCGCCAGTTCACAGTCTTCGTGAACACTTGACTTGTAAAGTCACTAATTACAGATATTTACTTCTCATTTGTTTTGATTTCATTTATTTTGAAAATTGAAATTTTATTGATTTTTATGATTTTTATTTTATAAAGGAGCAAGAAATTCTTTCCTCATGGGTAGAGTTCAAAATTTAGAAAAGTTTTAAGCGAATGAATTTAAAATATGGAAGTTGTATTAATATTGTAAACTTTTTTGGTGCAAGTATATTACACCTTGATTTTGTCTATCAGTACACTGTCACTATGAGGAAGAAAAGATAATTTTGTTAAAGATTTGCTAACATTTATTAAATGGAAATCATGTTTTGTGAAGAAGTTTATACGATTTATTTATAAAAATAAGAAGCTATACTACCCTACAACACTTAATTATATTAGACTAGTAACATATAGGACATTCAGAGTCCTAATAAATACATTAACAAGAAACAGAAATATTGTGCATACATATACACAAGAAATAAACATATATAGTCAAGAAAGGTTACAAAAAAATATTTTGTTATTTATTACCTTATCAAAGTTAATCCAACGTAAATAAACCTTTGAACAAGCACACCCGCACTACACTGCACTATCTTCATGGTAGGCTGCAATCTGCAAACTCGAATTCGAAAATGGCGTCTCTCATATGTTACTGCGTTTATCTGATACTGGACCGCTTCGGAATCACCAAATTAGGATCTCTCGAACCACTGGATATGAAATTCTTACTCTCTGCTATTCAGCTTTTTTAAATACGATTTCTGGTTCGTAGAAACTCGTAGATCTATGACCTTATAGCAATCTACGTTTGTTGAAAAACTTGCTGTAATCATCTGGATTCTGCATAAAAACTTGATACACACGTTGACAAACACTTAGGTTACTTTTTAATTATTACTTTTAACAATTTACTCTTAATTTTCTACTTTAGACTTAATACTTTTACAGACACAACAATTACGTAATTATTGGCGATCTCCTTGAATGCCTTGTTCGTTCTCCCTTTTCCTTATTATGTATTACTAAGGAAATGGTTTCATGAAACAAAGTACAAGTTCCTTGGTTACCAAGAATGGTAACTTTTTGTTCGACCAATCACAAGCCAATTTTGATTTTCACTATTTCAAAATAAATATGCACTGAAAGTACTTTTCAAAGTATATCTAGGATATTTGCACTGTTTAATTTACTTTACGGTTATTATTTTCGGTTGCTTCCATTTTGTATACTGGTCAGCTCACTTGACAGTTATATATTTCTTCGAGATTAAGTCACTAATATAATCTGGAACTCTAGCTCTGGTGTTAGTTATTAATTAATATTAATTAATATTATTTACAATGCAAGTCTATGTAAGTTGACCCAAACCTGACCTGACCTAAACTCATCACTAAGCGTGACGATTGTCTTTCCTTATTTAATGCACTACGATTTTGTTCCTCAGATCTCTCTTTGTCTGATACATTATTATTTTCCAGAAGCAGATATTTCTTTATTAGTTTACTTAATTTTAATTATTTTACAGACGCAAATAATGTCGCACCATTATTTGTGCCTCAAATGGTACTTCATATACTTCCATTCCAATATTTCAAGCTCTTACTAAGATGTATTTTGATAGCCCGAACTAAATGCTGATATATGTCAAATTAGTTGTATAAAGATACGTAACGTGTAATTTTATGACTACAATCCTCTACGGCTGGAAATTGCTTCTCGGAACGGATATAAATATGCGGACTTGGTGGTGAAGATATCAGCCAAGAAAAGTTTTATCTAAAATTAATATATTATATTCAATAATAATTTAGCTTCATAATTTCTAAGTCTGAAATCTTGTTTACAACAAAATAACAACAACAGTGTTAACAATGATATATTTATTGCTAATTCCAAATTGCCAAACAAGTGTACGTCAAATATCTAGCAGAAAAAAATTCTTGCTTTTAAAGTTTTTAACAATGATTCGGAGGGCTTCCGAGGCGGAAAACTTGGATTTGTCTAACCACTTCATCACATACAACATATAAAAAAATCAAAACTACCTCAATGCGATGTAAAATGTACCAATTTCATACACTTTTATAGGTATTTATTCAAAGATAATAAGTTTGGCGAAACATTTTCGAGTTTTTCGTATTATCTGTAGAAATAATAACATTTACAATACTGTTTCTACAAATATGCCTTATAATATACTTATAAAATGGTGTAAGCCCAAAGCTTACACCACTTTAGTAGTAGCATTAATTTGTCATTAATTTGCCTGCCAAATTAATTCCTACACTGCAGACACTTATATGTGATATATTCATATCATTATTCCGCCCATTTATTCCTAACTACCTATATCCGATGCAGTCTATTAGTTCCTCCATTAGAATTTGGTATAGTACCTAATAATGATAACGACGCGACGTAGTAACTATAACACATGGTGCATGGCTAAACTTGTAATGTTATAGATTGGACTCTTATAATGTATATAGCTCACAAGACAGGAAATAATTTTCTCAGGGGAATCGTTTGATGTGGCTGGTTTATTGCTAGGTAACATAAAGCAAGTGATATCCTTTCTCTGAACATCTATAATATTTTATAGCCGGAATCTTTATTGAACTTTTATTAAAGGTATCCTATTATAACTTCGCAATATTATTACGTATCACGGATTAGATAAATAGATAGATAGATAGATACATAGATATTTAAAAAATAAAAGCAAGAAGTTTGACCCAAACTAAAATATCTGTAAAAATATTTACATAATAAAATTACTGTACATTCATTTGATCTTATTGGCAAATATTAGCTTCTCAAGCGTTATAAATTGTCAATTGTAATAATGCCACGTGAAGTTTTAAATGCACTTATTCTAAATATTCTAGAATATTTTCAAAACAAAAAGGAAATAGGTAAGTTTAAAAAATATATCGGACAACAACTGTTGAAACCGGTCATCAACGTTTTGAAGAGCTATTGTGTTTATAAAGTAGACTTAAAAATATAATAAATCGATAAAACATAAAACAATTTCTCGTATTTTGTTAGTATAACTAATTTACTAAAGATTTTATGACTAAGGATGCACCCAAAACAAAAAATATTCGCAAAGCAGTGAAAAGTGAAATAAGAAATATTGTGTACGATATGACTACAAAAAGACGATACGTATGTAACAAATATAAATTAATATAAATAAAGGAATTAGAAAACGGACAAATATTACATATCCAGCGAACTTTACACTAGGTATACGTCAGGTATACGAGGTATATCAGGTATACGACAGATTCATCGTATTGTCAAGATGAGAGATCCGTTTTCACTACATTGTATTATACAGTTTATACCTACACATATCTATAATAATAAGTATGTGTAAAAAAATTGTATATAAATAACGGATAAGAACATAGTCTAAGAAGATCTCATCTTGGATGAGAACTACTTTGTAAGGCTGATTCAAGTTTTTGGTACAACAGCTGTCAGTTTTTGTAAGAACACTTGTGGTCTTAGTGATCTCATCTCGTGCTTCAGTCTTTGTTTGTCAACCATCAGATTTTCTCTTCAACAGTGCCAGAAGTTTTACGTAACTTGAAATGTTATGTATTATGTCGTTACGTATTATGTCGAATATTGACTGCTGCGCGTAACATGGAATACATAGCCCAAAATGACGACATTTGCTTTGACAATTCATCAAGTACGCCAACATTACGTTTTCGTACAACGATTTGACGTTATTTTTAAGTCTTCAGTCCATAAATCTTTGGTACACAAGTTCATATCTTTCACGCGATTTTTCTGGTAGGAGATCGTTTGTGATCGATCATTTATCATTACTTATGTGGTAATGACAGTTACAATTTCGAAAAACTGTGAATCGGATCTGACACCGCGAACTAGACAATAATTACGACAATAATTGCGAGAGCATGTATGTAATGTTAAGTTTTGCACTTAACATCCTCGCTGTGCGATTTTGCACTTTACGCACGACTGGGTAAGAACTCGCACACGCAAACTAAGTAAGAACTCGCTTACTTAGTTTATGCGTTGTACGTAATCTAGCATTTACTATAGTGGTCGTAGATAAACATTTTTCCAGATATTTTAGTTTGGGTTAAACTTCTTGCTTATATTTTTTAAATGTCAATCGATCTATCTAATACATGATATGTAATAATATTGCGAAATTATAATAGGATACCTTTAATAAAATTGTCAATAAAGCTGCATGCTATAAAATATTATAGATGTTCAGAGAAAGGATATCACTTGCTTTATGTATCTAGCAATTATTGTAGGGAAGTATTTTACTGCGCGTGTGCGGTAAACATATAATGCGTGCCGGAAATATACTTTACCGCACGTATGCGGTAAAAAATATATATCCGTTGCGCGTCGTTCGATCAACTGAATAAGCATGCGCAAAAGTATCACTTTCCGCACTTGTTAGATAAATAATGATTACGAATTTAGCATTTTTTCCTTTTATGGAACGCAGCAGATCATATTTTTATATAAAAGCAAGGTGTACTCTATAAAATAAACAAGAGAAACCCCAACCTTTTTTTCGCTTCGTTTGAGGCATCAACACTTTATTGACTTATCCCCTTGTGCACCAGCGTCCTTATTTGTTTAGTAGTCAGTGTAGGTAGCTTCTCTACTAAATAATATAACTTCAATAGCTTTGCGATTAGTTAAACTTCTGTTTGTTTACTGTACATACCACACACATTTCACATTCCAAACGTTTATTACCAAAACTCTCACGTTCTCCAATATTTTTGTATATTATTTGTAAATTAAGTTATATGGATGCTGACAGAAGACAGATAAAGCATTTGTGACCGGCATGTACTATCAGTACATGCCGGTCATAAATGTAGATAAGCTTACATAATTATTTCATAGCTGGAAAAAGTAATGTCACATGAGCTTAAGATATAAAGTACGGGTGACCGGTACCGAATATAACAGATGTCAAATGAAACATGTTTGTGTGTTTTGTGTGAGTGTTTTGTTGTTTCTTTGAGGTTTTTTTTCTGAAGCTAAAGGAGATGAAACACCATCCTGCGAGGTGGGAACTCTTTTGACCTGTATTTGGATGTCTATTAAGAGTCTGTACCCAAATTTTTTAAACTTTATAAATTATTTCTCCTATTTGTCATTTTAATTGCTAATTTGCTGTGAATATAAAATACTGCCCTCATGTCTGAGGACCGAATATTTTTCTTAATTGATATTTCATATTTTCTTATAATCGCTATTCCCAAATTTACGAAGAGCAAACCTATATGGACATATTCTTTTGGAGATCACTTAAATCTAACAAACTGCTCATCCCCAGACATTTTAAGCACCCCAGACACGTATATTTTTTCCGAGCAGTTGCTCCATCTCTGACAGTGACAATTTAATTTAGATGGCTGCACACTCCCTATGAATATCTAATATAAAGTTCTTGCCACAGATATACATACGTTGATAACATGTCGGTGGAGAACTTGCGGCAGAATAATATCTATTTCAAAGTCTAAATTCTAAGCTTCCGTTCTTGGAGTTTGCCAATAAAATCTTATTTCCGACGAAATTTATAGCATTTTAGAAACTCATCCTAGTGAAAATGCATATTATATGCCTCTTCCAATAACATAATGTAGGTACTTCCAAGTCCATCGTAAATAACATGTATATCTTTCGCCCTGTGTCGCACTATGCTGTTGAGATATATTTTTATTACTTTCATACTATGCATAGGATATAGTTATAGTGCGGGATAGTAGCAATTTATAAACTGAGAGTGCTATTTAGGAATGTTGATGCTAGGACAAACTTCAAACAACCTTCGAACAAAAACCTTTGGAAAGCTTAATTACTCAGGAACAGGATACTTTTTAAATAATCGCTCTCAGTGCAATGGTGCAGCCTAAGACGCTATGAATGTTCGAATGCAGCCAAAACTGGGTCCGCGTAACCTTGAGCGAAAAAGTGCCTCTCTACTCAGGCTTACCGTTCAGAAACAATAAATCCCAGATATATGCTTTCCCGAAGTTTTCGGTAGAAAAACTCAAAATATACTTTTATTAATAACGACTTTTTGTTGTCAGACTAACGGATTAAGCTACGTATCCACGTTAGTGCAATTTCACCCCTTTGAACGCCTGGGGTAGTTTGTGCTCCATTCGGAGAGGGTTGCAAATTTAGGACAATAAATCTACCATATGGATGTACACATTTCCGAAGTTTTTTTGCCGGTCAGATCTTTTGCAGGAAAAAAGTACAGAGTGACTAAACTATTTACCATTCCACTCTTAATGTAGTACCTATAGCCTGATTAAATGGTGTTCAAAAGTGCCTGTTTCGTAACATGAGTCCGGTAGAAGGTCGCCATCGTCAGTCGAAAAAAGGCATTTTTTCCAACGTTTGTGAAAACTGTTTTGTGAAAAACGTATTTTTTCAGTGGAATTATATGTTTTTTGCGGTGCTGAACACGAATCTGAAGTTTGCTGCCTCGTAACAGTACCGTTTCAGGTCGAAAAACGCAAAAAGATTCGAAATTTTCGGATTTATTCAGGTTTTCCGCTCATATGTTGCAAATGACGAATCGTACGGAAAATATCATTGTATTTCAAGTTAAACAGCATTAAATTCTGTGTCGAATATCCTTGGTAACCTCCAAATTAGATCGATGTATAAGGCCATCGTCAGTCGAAAAAAGGGCAATTTACCAACTTTTGTGAAAACTGCAAATTCACTTTTAGACGCCTGTGATTTGAAAACAGACACGCTATGTGGAAAAACTCGTAGAATTAAATTTGTGAACTATCAAATTTTGCGTTTAGTGAGCACCGAAATATTAAATTTGGAGCAATATATACGCATATACTGATCAATTCTCCATGTTCCCTATAAACGCTTATTTGACCAATATGAAGAGGTTCAACAATAACAACTCTGCGCTGTCAATACGATGAAACGGCGCATCATATGAGCGGAAAACCTGAAAAAATCCGGAAATTTCAATTATTTTGCATTTTGCAACCTAAAGCCGTACTGCTATGAGACAGCAAACTTCAGATTCCAAAAAACACATAATTCTGTTGAGAAACCTCCTACCGGACTCATGTCACCCAAAAACTACCATTTGCTTAGGCTACTTAATTTATATTTCTCGTTAAGAAAATAGTTTGTCTTTAATCACCAAACCTCACACCAATCAATTTGTCTCGAAATATTTGGTAATTTATCTAAAATTTCTAGACCCCTCTAGCGGTCAGTTGCTACTACTCATCAGACATTACTAAGTAGTAAGTAATGTCTTTTGACAAGCAGGGGCCGCAATGCAGGCACCTGGAGCAGCGACCCTAGCCAAAAGTAGGCTAAACTACATACTGAATGGATTTACAGGTAACAACTACTCAGAGAACTAATATTCCTACCTGTATTGAATTGCACCTGCAAATCCGATAAGATAGCCATGGTCATTCACCAATACCTCCACCAGGTGTAGACTAGTTTCGAGCTGTTGGCTCTCATCAGTACACCGTAGGTAGAGGAATTAATGAATAACCAAAACTATCAAAACAGTCAAGCAGACCAAGCAGTAGTGTGCAAGCGAGGGATAACCAGACCCCTCTAGCGGTCAGTTGCTACTACTCATCAGACATTACTAAGTAATGTCTTTTGACAAGCAGCGGCCTGCAATGCAGGCACCTAAAGCAGCGACCCTAGCCAAAAGTAGGCTAAACCTACGGTTTAGCCTACCTACATTGCAGGCCGCTGCTTGTCAAAAGACATGACATGAATCAGGCAACGCCCTAATTTTTCCATATTATGTATCTCGATTGACTATATCATCAAGCAGGCTATCCGCCACTTTTGTTACATCGTGATTTTAACGTCAACTGTCAATAGTGTCAATGACAAATGCTGCAACTGCAAATTAAACTGTTTTGAGGTCACGATTTTGTAGAGTGACAGGCAAATGCAAATAGATGCATTTATTTTGGTTAATTATAAATACCTAATTAAAAAGCTACATAAGATCTGATCAAATTAGTTTCGGCACTAGCTATTATTATAGTGATGATTATACTGTAAGTTTCTTATCCCAAAATGTTCTTAAAAGTGTGGTTTTGCAATGAAAATTTGCATTTTTACTGTTAAAATCACATTATTTTCAGTGCAAAACCAGTTGACAGTTGACAGTTTTTCGAGTCAAATTGCTAAAGGAAACAATTTAGAATTAAGTATCAGTACAAGCATCGAATGTAATTCGGCAGGACAATTTAAGGAATAAGAAGTTTAGAAACATATGAAT
Organism: Tetropium fuscum; assembly: GCA_964058915.1. NCBI lineage: Eukaryota > Metazoa > Arthropoda > Insecta > Coleoptera > Cerambycidae > Tetropium > Tetropium fuscum. Next base: position 26,760 of record CAXKVY010004555.1, on the reverse strand, counting down.
GCAAAATTTATTTATGAAACACTAAAAATTAATACTTTTTTATTTGAGCTTGATTAAAAAATTAATAAGAGAATAAACCACTAGTGCATTGGTCACTGTAAAAGTTGCAGGTAACTTTTGTCGCTATCAAAGTGATAATTATTGCACTGTGGCATATGCGCCTTTTTATATACCTATATAAATTAAATTGTCACTCAAATTTTAAAATAGCTTAAATAAATTCGTTTCCGAAATAATAATTGACAAATTGGCAGCTGATGTCAAGGCAGCAAAGCAGTGAAATGATGGATAGGTCTGCCTACGAAATTACTATACAGTCTATTTATATACGGGTGGCCGAAAACTAAACATTATCACTTGGAGAGCTAATAGGCCAGCTAATGATTAGTAAAAAATTCTTAGTTTTTGAGATATCGGCTCTTTTATGAATTTGGTGGAAACCCACACCTTGGATAAGTTTTCCAAGTGCCACAGCTACAAAATTCCATATTTTAAGATTCTAATTTTTGTTACTCAACCCTGAATAGCCTTTCTATTGATCACAGTCGAAAATAAAATTAATAGTGCGATCCATTGGCGAAAAAAAAATTTCCCGTTACAAATGTAATTTGTTTTATTAGCTCACTCTTCATACTGTAAAAAAATATAGCACGCTAGCCTGGCAAGTTATTTTACAAAATTGCTCGTTTAGTGTAGGTTATAAAATTTTATATTATTTTCTGTTTTACTTTAGAAAAAAAAATAATTTCAATAATTAAGGTTTATTAATTTTTTGGTCTTTTGTGTTGTCTAGTGATTTTGGCTGATTCATTGGAGATGATAACTAACTAACATGTGTTTGGGTGTGAACTGACGTATGTTTGTGTTACGCTTTTAATGGTCAATAGTACTATTACGCCGCATCCGTATACTTTCTAGGAATACGCTATCATGCATTACATTTATTAGGAATTCATAAGAAATGCTGCTGCTGCAGCTAGTCTGTATCGTGAAAGATACCCGCGTGCTTTGAGATATACAAGGATATGGAAATCCACTGTAAACAGAATAACACGACGGTATCAGTGCCACATATATCATATGTAACGTATACATGCGTTGCTTCCTGGTGACTACGCAAAACGCGTCGAATTTTGCTAAATTCTGCAGAAACACCCAGATTCCTTGCTATTTTTTTTAACAGATGAAAGCACATAAAAAAGATAGCTTCATGAACACGCAAAAATCTTCGTAATTATGCTCTGGAATATCCACATTTAATGCGAAAGTAGATCTGTGGACTGCCATCTTGAACGGTCAAATAATTGTCGCCTTTGAATTACCTGAAAATCTAAATGGGGGTATTTCTCACGATGGTTGCAAAGAAGTCTATGCAAGACCAATACATAATGTAAATAATTTGAGACACCGTCAATGAAGCCGTACAATAATCAAATGTCACAGGAAGTGCAAAATTTCGACCTGCATTTGACTTGTTTCTTTTAATAAATATGGGGGCGGTCGCCGAGCGGTTAGCGTGCTGGCTCTCAGCTCGAGCACGTAGGAGCTGTTTGTTAATTCACTTCCCCGCACTGGTGCGAAATAAATTTTCAATAATTTAGCCCCAAGATCTGACTAGGTAATAGGTTTTCCAAGTGTCTCTCATTCCTGCACTTAATGGTGGTTAGAATTTACGAAACTAAGTCGATCCTGGTCCACATGCGGCCCGCGAAATAATAATAAGATGCCGCCCCCTCTCCCGCACAGGCCTCTGACTTCTGTGCCAATCAATGAGGTTGCAATTAAGGGTAAAGATATTATTATATTATTATATTATAGTTTTTTTAAAAATTCCAAGCCTATTATGAAAGGGTAGTGGCATTGTCGACTCTTATATTTGTATACTGTAGGGGTATACAGAAAATATTGTCAATACGACAAAACTAGAAGTGTTAATTACCATTAAAACTTTGAAGAAAATAAATTATGAAAATACTTTCATCATCAATTGTAAAAGTATTCTAGATCATTAAGACGTATCAATCTCTGTACTTAGAGTATTTAAGAAGACATTAACAGATGCTTAATAAATTATTATCAAAGGATGGATGTCACAGAGAGGCATTTCCAAAGTAAACGGAATGTCTGTACACAAAACAGTTTGTCATACTCACCCCTGGGTCGACAGTCACTGCAGTTTTCGGTCCAAGATTGATAGTTCTGCCACCTGCCCTGATTAGAAGATTGATACCTCTAGCTCCTGGACCACCACCTACAAAATAAAACTTAGGTACAAAAATGCATCTTCAAACGTCAACTAGTCCAGGATAATTAGTAATCGTCTTCCAAAAATCGACTTCCCCGAAGTTTTGTTTTTGTTTTAACTTTTTATTATGATGTCTCGATATACGCCTGAAAGTTACGCCACCGGCGCACTGGAGCTTCGTGACATAAGAAGTCAAAGGTTGCGGATTTTGTTCTCTCGCTTCCTATCGCTTCAACGTGAAAAACTCCTATTACAAAAGGTGGCAATTTTAGTACTTAAGAAAATATTTGATGTAAATACGCCTAACCGTCTCTATGGTGTATTATCTGTTCTCTATAGTGTATTGATTTCTCAGGGTTCTATGTAATTAATTTTGGGTTCTAGAAATAAAACATCACCATATAGTATGGAAAATTCTTATTTACTATTGTAATAAAGAAATAATTATAAATACCTGGTACCCGGGGAATAAACTTAACTAAAATACATGGGCTCGTAGGCCTAGATTTGCACATTAATAAACTATAATTAAAAGGCGATTCTAAACCAGATTTAAATACACCACCGCGTCTCTAAGAATCACCTTCGTCCGTTATTGCACTCGGACTGTCCGCACTCCCGCACTCGCCTAACTCCCCCGTCTTTAACCCGTCTCGCGGACAGTGGCGGTTCCTAGGCATATATTCGGTACGTCACCCCCCTGTTGATATGGGTGTCCAACAAACATTTGAACATTCGGAATATATGGTGTACAGTACTTTTTTAGGTTATATATGTTATGAGTACCTTTGTTTTCCCTGTCGCGTCCACTAACTTGTACGAATTTGGTCCTCTCCGTACTCTTACGGTATATGGCCACTCAAACAGCAAAAATATTTTTTTTCTTCCTGTCTTCTGCTGATGATTGTGGGTGAGCTCGAATATGTACTTGATCTCCTATATTGAATTCTTCCACTCCACTTTGCCCTTGGAATTATGTCTCTCCTGTCTCTGCTTAGCCTTGGTTTGTAGTTTTTCCCTGGCTAGTAAAATATCCTGTTCTTTCGGCGGCAATGTACACTGCGCAACTTATTTAACGCACAACCAAAAAGTTAACTCAAATTTGACGTTATGTATTTTCGACAATTTTTGTTCGTTTTGGTCCATTTTTTTTCAAATTGTAGGCTTTTCTCTTAGGAATATCACTGTCTTAGTTGTTTTGGTAAAACGAATGATTTTGATATTATACCAGGTGCTATAAAAATGTTATGTTTTTTTCCGAAATTTCAAAACGTCCTGTGGGCTATACAAGGTATTGCAAGTTATTGCAATTATAGCCAATTTAAAGCCTCATGTTTTTTCTACATTTTCTTTTTTTATTCATTTGTTTATCTCTGTTACTTCATGAAATACACCGTTTTGAAACACCATATGCTTTTATTCACATGAAATGCATTTATCGGACAACTCAAACAGCTAGCAAGCTATGGAAATCGAAGATTACACGTCATAAACTGACAACTGTGTCATTAGTTTTTTGTTGACAGTCCAGCAATAATTAGTGAATAATGGAACGCTAAACCAGAAATTTAACTCGTGATGAATGTGTTGAGGCAGCTACATTACATGGTGAAGGGTGGAGTTACAACCATAGCTGGAAGGTTGGGAGTGTCTCACACAACTATAGCGAGAGCAATTCAAAGGTACGCGGAAACAGGAGAACATTCCAGACGGGCCGGTCAAGGTAGATCTCGTGTTACCTCTGCTATCCAGGATCGCTTTTTAAGAGTAAATGCTGTAAGACAACGATTTATAACTGCAACACATTTAAGAGCACAACTTCAAGACGCAGGTGGTCCACTCATATGCGTTCAAACTGTACGCCGATGACTGAGGGAGGCAAATTTAAGACCCAGGATTGCTGCTCGAGGACCCGCATTAACAGTAGATCATCGAAGAGCCAGATTGAATTTTGCCAATGAGCATGTTAATTGGATGGAAGCAGATTGGGAACGTATTCTTTGGACTGATGAGTCAAGGTTCAGTTTGTATAATTGTGACAGACGTAATCGCGTCTACCGAAGACCCGATGAGCGATACAGTCAATGCAATTTTTTGCACATAACTTTATATGGAGGTGGATCTGTCATTGTGTGGGGTGGAATATCTTTGACTGGGCGAACGGACTTGGTAACTGTGAATGGAAATCTCAATTCTGACAGATACATCACAGACATTCTTGAAGCACATGTTTTGCCTTATGCCCCCTATATAGGACCCAATTTTTTACTTATGCAAGACAATGCGCGTCCCCACACGAGTCTTATCGTGAGAAATTATCTTGAAGAAGTAGGAATTGATCACATAGACTGGCCAGCCCGTCGCCCCGAGCTTAACCCCATTGAACATGTTTGGGATTTTATCGGTGGGCGGTTACGAAGTGAGGGACGACAACCCCAAAATTTACAAGAATTGGAAGGACGCCTAGTCGAATTATGGAATGGTTTAGATCAGAACCTAATCAGAACTTTGGTTTTAAGTATGAACCAAAGATGTCGGGAGGTCATTCGCGGAAGGGGTGAAAACACCAGATACTAATTCTCTATTTACTTTTGTTTTGTTTCCTGTTATTCGTTGTTTTATTGATTAAAGCAATCCATTTTTCTAGGTATGTTTTTTGAGTTTTTGTCCTTTTAAAACCTCTTTCTCTTCTAAAACACCTTGCATCTCTCAATAAATTATAAGATATCAAGGAAAACAGAACGCAAAATGAGGCATTGAACCAGTATAATGAGTAATAAATAAAGAGCACTTGACAAAAAAGAAAGTTAATAAATTTAATAAAAATCACGTCAACTCAAAAATTGGATATTTTATGAAGTAACAGAGATAAACAAATGAATAAAAAAAGAAAATGTAGAAAAAACATGAGGCTTTAAATTGGCTATAATTGCAATAATTTGCAATACCTTGTATAGCCCACAGGACGTTTTGAAATTTCGGAAAAAAACATAACATTTTTATAGCACCTGGTATAATATCAAAATCATTCGTTTTACCAAAACAACTAAGACAGTGATATTCCTAAGAGAAAAAACCTACAATTGGAAAAAGAATCGACCAAAACGAACAAAAATTGTCGAAAATACATAATGTCAAATTTGAGTTAACTTTTTGGTTGTGCGTTAAATAAGTTGCGCAGTGTAGATGGCTCAGGAAATTTGATTTCTATTGGACATTCTCTTATCTGCTGGAGATGAATTTCTTTCGGCGAATATCCTGTTGGAATATTCTTTTTGCACGTGGCCATTATCATATGCCAAGCCAATGGTTGTACCCAGTACCTATTTGAAAAGCTCTAGCCTAATATCACTAAAAAATGCACCTACGTAACAATGTCAACTATCAACGATTATATGTAAATATTAACTAAAGAAGAGCAAGTTATAAGGTCAGCGCGCTTGCGTGCTACTAGAATAGTAGCGGGAAATTTAAATAGCTAAACAGGTCCGATTGAGGCAACAGGCCAGGCACGTCATCGGCCAGGAACATCGTAGATATGCTATGGGTAACAAGTAAACTTTGTTTATTACAATTTTAAATAAATAAATAAATCACACAAAAAATAAAAGGTATCATGTTTAATTATCGGAAATAGTGGCCTTATTTTCAAAAATGTTGCAAAATATATAAAATACTTTTTTGTTGGCAATACAATAAGCAACACTTCTTAATTAGACTTTTTTTGGTGAAATTAACAGAAAATTACCTCAATTGATTTCTTGAAAATGGCGGCCATCTTGGATCCAAATGGTAACTGAAGATGGCGCTCCTTCGGAATACGTTCCTTACGGTAATACCAGTTGTCAGTGTGCCAAACAGCAATATCCTTTCACGAATAGCCGTTTTGTGTCGAAAATTCTTATCGGTTCTACTAATATGTGTTCCAGTTCTTAGGAAAAGGTGTGCAAAATTGGGATAGTGTGCAAATTTGTGCAAATTTGTGCAAAATATGTGCAAAATTGTGAGGCTTCGGGTTTGGTTACTGCAATTGGGGAGGCCAACTTGACCAAATCGTAATTTCTTCCGTATTAAGATAAAACAGTGATAAAAAACCAAAATGTTCGTTAATAATAGCAATTTCAATAGGAATGTATTTATTCAAGTACTAGTGTACCTAATGCACAAGAAAAATATATAAAATTTTTTTTTTAATTTTCGCATGCTGGTCATTGTGTGCGATGAATTTCGGCAAAATCAATTGAACCATGGAAGATTATATATCCTATCGTACGTATACGTATGTTTAATCTAAATTTGGACCCGGTAAACAATTTATCGAGAAAAACAAGTAGCAAATAACACTCGAAGTAATTTCCACAAACACCAAAACACTTTTACTTCGCTCCACGCGCGTTTCACCAAGTGCGAGTCGGACTCGCGCACGAAGGATTCCGTACCAGTATCTATAAAAACGGCAACAAAATTATGTCTGTCGTATGGGAGCCCCACTTAAATATTTATTTTATTCTGTTTTAAAGTCTACCTGTTGCCGTTGTCAATATCGAGTTAAAACGAGTAAAAAAATCACGTTGTTGTATGGGAGCCCCCTTAAATATTTATTTTATTCTGTATTTGTTGTTACAACGGCAACATGTGCAAAAAAATGCATTATATCTAAACCTATCACTTGATAAATGCTATGTTGACGATAATATATCTGGCAGTTTTTACAGCAAACCAAATACAGATACTTCGTAATCGAAAGGGCGCGAAAATTACCTTTAATCAAAACTTTAAGCAGCTAATTTATAGACTAACTTTAAGCCAACAGAACTGACTCACCTTCCAAGCCGTACGGCTGGAGCACTCGTCTTTCAGTGAGAACAGAAAGGGTAATAGGTGCTCGAAACAGTAGTTCTCTAACTACACCATCACCACCTTTGAATTTTCCAGTGCCGCCACTACCAGAACGAAGCGTAAACTTGCGTACGTGTACAGGGTAGCGTCTCTCCACGATTTCTATGTCGGTTATCCTGGTGTTGGTCATATGGGTATGCACTCCGGAACACCCATGCCACGTGGGACCCTGAATTAAATATATACGATTAATCGATTATTCTAATAAGGATTTTAACATTTTCACCAGCAGTAATATAAGAGTAAAAAAATCGCATAGTTCCATAACAAATATATGAGCTGTAAGGCAAGGTAAAAATATCTTCGTAAAAATAATAGCACTACTTGATAAAATTATCGCACGGTTTCTAAATAACTAGTAGAAATTTCTACTTATGCTAGAATATTTTACGATTCAAGTAGCACGAAACCGCCATGTACAAAGCCATTAGCACTGCCAATATGCGTGATAAATATATAATCGTCTCCTTTTCCCAGAAGGTGCTTCAATCCACGTTGATAGTCCATCTGAAAATGCTTGTCGAGTGCTTGTCTTCGCCAACACTTTCATCGTTGTCAATGAGGATAGACTGTCTATTATTTTTTTCCCAACAAAAAGAGAAATTCAGATCTCGTAGAACTTTCATAGTTTGTTTCTACTGATTTTTTATAAATCATTGTATTCTGAAATCCACGTACAATCTTGCCCGACTTTGTATGTCTTGCCTTTTTGACCGCCCTGTATCCTGACTTAAGGGTGTCTAATTTTGCGGTGCCGACATATGTATATAATTAGTCCTAGATTTAAATTTAATCCTGTCTTTAACAATACGGTGCAAATGGGCATTAGATTACTTACCGCCCCGCTGCCTCCTGCAACAGTCTCGTAGCATCCCCATGAATCGCTCCCAAACGTAATGTTATTCATACAACCCTGAGACGCTGCACACACCTGAAAGGCCTTCAGAACGACATCGACAACTCTCTGAGACGTTAGAACGTTCCCGCCAACCACGGCCGCATTGTCGCTGGGGTCCAGAATTGATCCCTTCGGTATATTAATTTGCACCGGGGCCAGACAACCCTACAAAAAAGAAAAAAGGCACTGCAATGTCAGAAGCACAAGTGGGCGCTGAAATTAACTTAATTCTTCTACTCCCATTTATTGCATTAAACGTGTATTTTAAAAGCTCTGACGCAGCTGAAAGGTATTTGCCTGTAGATAGCAGACAGGCTCTCCTTTGGACTTAATTTAATATTTGTTTAATTTTTATGTAACATTTGTTTGATGTATTTGACATTTGTTTTTTGGTATGCTAATAATAATAATCAAATGTTGAATTTGTACCTCAAAGTATTCTTCAGCTATCTTGACGTGTGTATGCATCTATTTACGCGTTACGTTTGTTGTTTTTGGTCAATTTCTAGGAGCATCGGCACGCGCCGTATGTTGATGCAATAAACGACTGACATCTCATAGAGTACAATATAATTTCGGTCATGTTAAACTAACGCATGTCTTACTTCAATTTTTCGGAAACAGTGTCAGTGCAAATGTTTGAAACAATTTATTATTTTAAAAGTCACATTGACAGTTCTACATATTAATATATTTTCAATAATATCTAACTGTACTATTGAAAGACAGAGCCGATAATTCATAAGAAACCTCCTAGAATACTTCAAGAGCGAGAATTGCTGATGTCTTTAAAATCAGTTCAAGAAGCATAACCCGTATAAAAGAAGAGCCTACATGTGGAAAACCTCTTAGTATTCCAGGAAAAACACGCAACAGACGTAAGCGATGCGATGTGAGCAACCGCACATCGCAAGTAAGATAATAGCTTTTTTACATGGATTTTTGCGAAAGGAGGATTTAAAAGAACGTGTCAAAACAAAAGTGTAAGAGGTTGTAAAACAGGCCATACAGGAAATCGTAAGCGTTTTGTTATGCTACATGCAGTAACTATACTAGGCGTGGATTTATACAAAATGCCTCATTAGTTATTTATACGAAGTCAAAGTCGGCTATTCAATGTATCAAATTTCTTTTAAAAAATGGATCTCGGAAAAACTGTTTCCAAATCTAACTGAGACCTCGATCGTGATGATGGATAATGCGTTCTATCATAGTTTTTGGGAAGAGCCAATTCCTACTGCTTCCTGGAATAAAACAAGACTAAAAGAATGGCTTTCTTGTAAAGGCATAATATACATGGTCATCGAGCATTGAGATTACCACCTTATTATTGCCAATATAATCCAATATAAAATAGAATTAGTGTGGGCATTTGTAAAGATTGGTGAAGTTAGTTACGGAGACAAACAAGTTTTAGAGATGTGGCAAAAGGCTTTTGATCAAATGAATGGGGTTTGAATGGCGGATCCGATTTATCTACCTTTTTTTAAAAGGAATTAAATCGAGTGGGGGTTTTCGAAGTCACATGGACAGGTGCGTAAAAACCGTGGCTAGAACCAACATGGCAGCAATTGGCAACCGGTTTTGTTAACATTATTATATTAACAATAACACATCGATTTGATAGCGGAATACTGGGGAATATTCTACTTTAGCTTTGAGAAATTGCATTGTTAATATCATATTTGTTTTGAAATAAATGTATATTTGTTACATAATACTATTGTACGTATTTTCAGCATTTTACAGTAACAAAAAACACTAAAAGGTAAGCACTTTATGAAAGTTTTTTGGAATGTATTTTTCATTTCGGCGACGACACGAGACAACGTAGGTATTAGACGCTTACTTTCCAAATGAAATACAATGGAGTGCTCGAATATCTGCACCTGGTCAATAGCTCTAAAAGATACTACGGGGCCATTACATATATCCACATACTAAAAGTTACTAAATAGAAACTTTTTTTTTGGAACGTCTGACCGGATATTTGGGGATTTCGGCCAATCGGCCATTCGGTCTCACAGTGGAGGCTGGGCGATTTCTATTGTACAAAATGACCCCCTAATAAAAGTTTCTGAAATTGTGTACCAAGGTATCGGTATCAGAAATAATACTATGTGTTTCAAAATAATCGGTTGTACTTACCTCGATAACTTATTGCACAATTATTACAACGTATTGTAATTATCGTGCAGAAAGTTTGTGATGTATAACCTATAGGCCAAAAAACGAAGACATGAATTCGGAAATAAAAAATAAACAGTGCTAAGCGGATTATTGTTTCAAGTTGTAATGCTTAACAAGTAGAAAATGTTATAATATTACAGTATTTATAAGATCATATCAATTGGTCGGGTTCATCATCAAGATCTATATCATCATCGTCGTCGCCGTTGATGCTGACGAGTGGAGGGCCGTTGGTACACGAAGTGCGGCAAGTGCTACACACAGCGAGCTAAGTATGCCTGCTTTGCGACCCGCGCAACCAGTTGTGCAGCCGCAATTTCACAATTAGATCCCTTTCTTCTTTTTCATTTGAACATCTACGAAGTACCACGCATCATTCAAGATTCTTTGTTCCCCACTGCCACGAAAAGTGACAACATTTTGGTTGTTAGTTATAGACGTGAAGACAACTCGCACCATACTTTGCGTTCGACTTTCCCTAAATGGTCTGGATGTGAGGTTGTGGCTCTGAAATTTGTCGTAGCAGCTCGTTGAATGAGAATTGACAATCATCACTTCCTTCAATGTAACGGTGAATCTCTTCCATTGCTGTTGCAATGTCTTCAACCTCAGGGGGTGCCCTTTTCTTTGTGGGTTGTTCTGGTTTAAGGAAAACTTTGTATTACAATCCTTGTGGTTGCACGCGTGTGAGTCACTGACAGCAGTCATGCGACCATAAACGATGTGACCCCACTCACTCTCCTCTCCAATACTCAGACTGCGATTGTATTGTCAGTATGCAATGTACGAACTCTAGACACCCTAGGGCGCAAATGAATGGATTTTTTTTTCACATTCTGAAAATCGTCTGGAATATGTTCCCTACAAAACAAACTGCTACTTCTGTAGTTGAATGTTGGTTGGAGTGATCGCAACATTCGACCAATGTAGAATCGCAAACCTGATGTAGATGGTACTGCCACATTTGCCACCGCAGACCTTATCGTTTGAGGCCTGGTATACGATTTTCTGCAATTTACATGAACAATACTCTTCCAGTTGACGGAAAAATCCACTTTTCTTGTCATTTCGTACCACCAGCCCTTTAAATCCAAATTTGACCCTTTCATCCCCTTACAAATCACTGTTGCAAATCAGACACTTCTCCGACATCGCACAGTGCTTCGTCCTATGGCCACAAATATTTTTTTTCAATTTTTTAGCGAAATCAAAAAAAATTATGTAGCACAAAATATCTAAAAGAATTAAACACAGATTTTGTAAACGGTTTGTTTACGCTTATCTCGTTTGTATTGAGCAAAAATGCCAAAAAGGCAATGAAAAAATGAACAAAGTGACAATATATATAGTTAGTTTTTTCGCCGCAAGATCATGCACAATACAAACTTTCATATTTTTCGTTAAAATTAGGTAATGATCAATTGACATGATCTTTCATGTTTCAAAATTGACGTTTTTTCACACTTTTCGCATTTTCAAAGTATTATATACCCTTAACTACTGCTCCTAGCGAAAAAATTAATAGAACTTTTTTAGAACACAATTCAGTTTTCTTTAATTTTGTGTAGAGTGACCTTTTCGTTAGGACGCTTAGTTTTCGAGATAATAACGAGAAACCTACAAACCGACCTTTTCCGCCCCCTCCTGCCTAACGCACGAGGTCCACGGCTGAGAACTTTTGGTATGTTTCTCCTAAGGGTCAACCCTACAACTTAAAATAATAATTCGCTTAGCACTATTTAGTTGCGAATTGAGGATTTTTTGGTCTGTTTCCTTGCCTACTATTTATTTTTTGTATGAATTGTGTTTGATGTGATTATTTTTTGAATAAAATTGGACAATAGGAAAAATTTATTAATATAAGTACATATTGGTACAATAAAAATTACAATTATTATAAACTATGTTCTTTTTATTTGAGTTATATTCTACGCTGGAACCGAAATGTGGCTGCCAGTTGTAGAAGTATTTCTTTTTATTAGTGACGTTTCCACCGCACAGCATAAAAAGCGATAACCCACCGTCATTTACTCGTTTATATTAATTGTATTTCAGCAAGACTTATTTTACGCTTATTTGATTTAACCATCATTCCACAAAGAGAGACGCTTAATATCACATAAATAATAATAAAGTATATTATGTTACCTGGTTCAGAGGGACGTCGTGGCCAACCATACATCGCAGGCAATAAATTAATGCCGATAGAGTTATAGCTTTCGGTGCATTGCAGTTGCCCCAGACTTCTGTTCCAGTGCCACTGAAAGTAATAAATATAGTTATTGATGGCTCTAGATTATTCCTTTTCGCAACTGGATGCGATTTTGAGATATAAATAAAGTAGATGCAAGCTTTCGCGTCATTATAAATTATCTATTAGAAAAGGTCACATATACAAACATTCCCTTTTGTGTTTGTGGACATTATTCGTTCAAAATATTTCTAATGCTTTCTTCGTAATGCTACACGTTCAAAATATTTCCAGAGACGCGTTTCAAACTTTGGGTTTTATAATATGTACGTACGTAATTCCCATAATTTTAAAAGCTAAGCTAAGCATATTAGGAAAATGAAAGGCAAATAGGGGAAAATTTTGCCATAGTCATAATTTTCTCACTATTAATGTTTTTTGGGTCGTTGAATCTGAACTTTGCTGACAAAAATTTTGCCCGGAACTCCTTTTTTTGTAAAAAAAATTAAAATTTGGCATTATATCTCAAAATGTTATCGGAAAGACCGTTCTATACAAAATTAAAGTAGACAAAATATCCTACATTTTTCACAAATTTAATTTTTTATAAATAAATATATTTATAAATAAGGCATGAGCAGTGTGCTCATTTGTTGTAAATTGTGTCATGGATTTTAAGATTGTTTTCTATTGGTTGATCATTTGGTTAAAAATTTAATATTAGAGATATTTTAAGAGAGTAGATTATAATTTAACCATATTTGTTTTCTAGCTCTTGTTCCGCTGTCTTATATACTTCACTCGAGGTATCACCTGTGCAATGTGCATATAATGACAGTATCATCTGCATATGGGATGAGATTGAGATGAATTCGAGATGATACTGAGATGAGATGACTTCCAATCGCGAATAACTCTAAAAATATCAATATATGGAAAAAACTTTATAGAACATTTTTTACTTAAAATTTGCCCTCTATCCATTTCCTCCATTTATTTTGAGTAAAAACATTTCCACCCCCGACAATGGGTAGCATCCACCCTCAGAGTATAAACACACATCGGCACCATGTCACTTTTGCTCATTGAGCCATCCCCTAACTATACGCACCAAATTTCATTTCAGTCGGTCAAGGTTCAAAGAATTCAGAGCAAAAAACCTTCAATAACAAGTGCTGCCATTAGTACCAGACATATATTTGGTTACGTAAACTGAAATATTTCTGTACATATCACTATTACAATGATATACATTGAAGGCCAATACGTTGGAATAATCAAAATTTTAATGTAATTTTGGATGCATATATCTTCTGAATAATATGGAATATCAAAATACGGTTTTCAGGAAGTTTTTGTAAATTTCATTGGTAATAAATGGCCTGAATATAAATGGCATGTTTCTATCGTGCTAAAAAGATGAATATACGGGGTGTAAACTAAACCCAAAAAAAATCATTCTTACCGAGAATTTGGGAACGCCAAAATCGAGATAAAATTGTTATACCAAGGTAGCCTAAGTATGGATCAATTCGAAAAAACAGATTTGTCCGTTTTTGCTATCTCGCTTATTTTCGAATATACGGGAGTTTTATTGAAATTAGGACATTTTTTGAAAATGCATCTCTTACGGTTTAAATACAAAGTAAGCAATGGATTTTTTTTCTTATTTTCAAGTAAGCTTGCATGACTCTGTCTCAGTAGCTAGAATTGTCATGTCTTATTCAGGGTGCCTGGGGAAACATTTAATGAGCATGTGTCACAAAAGTCTGTAAATTTAAATAAGCTGTTTGACATTTAATTAAGTTTTGTTTGACATTTGGTAATGCAGGAGCAGAATATATAAATATTGTGTTTATACTATTCCAGTAGCTAGTTTCAATTGAAAAATATTGTACAATTTTCATATAAACAAGTGTACAAAGTCACAATTTACAATAAAAGAAAGGAGAAATTGTATTCGCCTGATAAATAAGGTTTTACAAATACAACGGTATGTCAGCGACATTACGTTACTCCGTAACACGCTACCTATACCCTATACCTACCTATAGCGGAATAAAATCAAATGTGTAGGATGTCGTTTTTTTGATTAAGCTGTAACTAAATTCAACATCATTTAGAGCATTATTTTGGCCATTCATCATGTAAGTTACAACTTTTTTTCCTTGCCAACGAAATAATTTGAAGAACACGTTTTTTTAAACATATATTGCGTTATTAAATCAACGGCTCGGGACATAACAATGAAATTTTGACTTTTTATAGAAGATATTACAGTGCTTACAGTAAAATATGAGACGTTTTTGAAAAAACTAGCCTCAAAATCGCTACTAGCAAATCTGTGCATGGAAAACTTCACCCTGCGGAGAGTTATTCTAATTATTAAGAATTTATATATGAATATATCGAATAAAATGTAGACAAAACTAAAAAAGTTTTTAAAAAATCAGCACGCTAGGACTTATGTTTTCAAGAAATCGAATTATCAATGCACTGCGTTTTTGTAGCGAAAGAAGTGCGAACGAAGAACAAAATAATGCATTTAAAACAGTATTATACCTGTTTAACACTATTTTTATGTCACGTTGTAATCATAATACCTTAAATGTACAATCCTTAAATGTACAATTTCTCTAGGGCCAGACGTCGCGTCCAGCAAAATGCATACGCTTGTTTCTCAATATTTTGGTTTCAAAAGTTATTATCTATGCGAATGATTATGGAGAAGTATTAGTGTCAATCGACGACAATGCCCGACCTCATCAGGCTCGTATTGTTAACCATATTTTGGAAGAATATCATGTGCATGGGATGGATTGGCTTGCACAATCACCCGATCTAAATCTGATATAAAACGTTTGGTCTGACTTATTAAAATTATTGGTAGTTTCAAGGCCCAAAAACTCCAGAGGATCTGACTCAAGCCATTGGGGAGGAATTGGAAAACTTGCCACAATATTACATCAATAACCTGGTCTTAAGTATGCCAAACAGATGCCAGGAAGTTTATAATAACTGATGAGGGACTAGTCGATATTAAACTACCTCTTCTATATATCTTCGATATTAAACTACCAGCTTGCTAAGATTTATATTAATTATTCTAATAAAATTAAGGTAGAACCTTGCAAACCATTTCTCTCTATCTAAAACGTTTTCGAGAAATCTTAGATCAAATTGAAGAATTTCGATTAGCAAAAGTAATCCGATGGTGACTTGATTGTTACAGTACTTAGCCAACCAGTTCATTAGTTACTACCGCAGGTTTTTAAAATATTTTATATAGGCATTTACCGTGTAATTACAAAGAAATTGTAATATACTCATCTGGTCAAGATATACTAATCCGTCCACGAAAAATAAAAAACTATGTCGAGATATTTGTCTAAGGGTTCCCTTCGCAGATTTAAAACCTCAAAATTATCATTCATTTTAATTATACAGTTCATTTTAATTATAAAAAAAATCATAAATTCAATAAAACCCCCGTATATTCGAAAATAAGAGATATATCAAAAAACGGCAAAATATGTTCATAGGCTACCCTAGTATAAAAAATTTATCTCGATTTTGGTTTTCCTGAATCTCGGTAAGAATGAAATTTTTATTTTTTGTAGGGGTTTAGTTTACACCCCATATATTCCTTTTTTTGAGCACAATAGAAAGGTGATATTCGGGCCATTTATGACCAATGCAATTTCCAAAAACGTCCTGATAACCGTATTTTGATAGAAGATATATGCATTCAACATTAGATTAAACTTTTGAATTATTCCAACCTATTGGCCAGCAGTATATATTCTACTTATGTACAATAACTAGGCATACATCGGAAATTGAGATTGAAGGAATTATTCAAGCGAATTAAATATAATTAAATATATACTTTGATAAAACATAATTACTTCCAAATTAACTTAAACAAACTTCGCGTATTTAACTCTTCAGTTAAACCCAATTAACTTTTATACTTAAACTTCGTCTACCGTAAATTAAACACCGTTTAAAGTATTCTTTATTGTAAGCCACCCCAAATTTCATGCTTATATGACGAAATATTCTGCTTGTTATATTTTTTATGTGATACATAAAACGGAATAAACTGCTTTATTATCTGCTTTAATTTCCGCAACAAGGCGAGTTCGTATATTTTTATGGCCCATGTAGCAGATGAAGTAGAAATGAAGTGTTAATACAGTGTCAATATTATTAGCCTGGTGAAGTTGCCATAAAAGCAAACCGTTTTAAGCCAAATGATGTTTAGCCAACCAATCAGCGCTATCGATGTATTTAGGAAGAAATAGCACCACGCAAATACGCATTCTAAAAAGTTTAGGATACAAATATGAGCAATTATCATTAATTCCTATTTATCGAACAGAATATGTTTGTTTAGGTTATCACATATCAGTAACTTATTATAACGGTATTTAAGAATTTCTGGAATAAGGCGGATCGTCATATTAATTCTCAAAAATTCTACAGCTTTGACCATTTTTTAGTAATATTATTGTTGATATGTTTCAAGAATCTAGAACTTTCCTCGTTACCAGTGAGCCATTAGTTATTATATTAAGCAGATAATCGGCTAATAGGTATAAATTTATTTTTTTTAAGTTGTAGAAGACAAGTGGGTATACCTCACATTATCGTGACCGATTGCTCCATCTGGGCTTTATTATATTGGAAATACCTGCTTTGAATTTTATTGGCAGATATCTCGATTTTACAAGAGAAAAACTGATCGGGAAATAGCCGGGGAATATATGAAGCATACAATTTGTGCCTATTTAAGACGAGAAGTAGGTCTCAATGAATCTGCAAGATGACATAATGTAAATCGTAGTACTCTGCAATAACGTTTAAAAATCCCGCTCAAAAGTAAAACCAAGGAAGAAAAACGGAAACTAAACGCCTCCAAGAACAAGGCTGTTGTTAAGAAAGTTTTCGAAGATGACTTGTCATCTAGTGAATCTTCATTTGTTGCAAATGATACATCAGATGATGAATCATTTGAATTGTTGCAAGCTTTACAACAGAATGTTACTTTTAATATCGATGACTTTCTTTTGTCAAGGTTCATAAAACACAAGAGGAAAGAATAATATTGGTAGATTGCTAAAATTGTAAATAAAGACGAAGAAGAAGTGCTCAGAGCCATATTTTTTAGAAGATGGAGACAGCACAAATTTTTATTTTTCAACAATTCCTTATATCAGCGCGCTTCCAAACACCGATGCTAAGCTCTCAGCATCAGTCAAAATTGGGACTGCTTAACTTTTATCATCCCTATGTCCATCAATTATAATTTTCCGGCTGCTATTACTTTATTTGATAACTGATCGAGATGCGTAACATGTTATGAAGACCACAGTGTCTTGTCTGCTCTTCAAATGGCCCCAACTTTTGATTTTTGAATAGGATACCCTGTATATTTCTGCATTTGTGGAATCAAGAGGTCATTCTGCATATAACTGTACCAAGAGATATGGTTATGTGCAGTTATGTGCAAAATTACTTCTAGATTTCCAAGATGCAGAAATATATAGGGTATCCTTTTTAAAAGTCAAAAGTTGGGCCCACTTCCTTTACACTAGATTGAATATTAAAATTGGCAAGTTCCAAAAACGGAAAATATACAAAATATCCCATTTAACAATAAACAAGTTAGGGACACTTCCAGTTAAACCGGAAGTCGCATAAACTTGAACGGTAGATGAAAAATTGTCGTCTTAATGACACGTGATGCGTGCCAAGTGTTATCTCGATCAGTTAACAAATAAAGAAATGACAGCCGGAAATAATAATGTTTTTCATAATATTGGTTTTCGAATCTGCTAACTATTTATGCTGGAAAAAATTGTTTTTGAAGTGAATAGTACTTTCATAGAATTTTCAAGGTCGCGTCACGACACATTTTAGAACATTTTCGTCTCGCAAGTGAGATAAAGAGATATGACAGATATGAGGGAGAGAGAGAGAAACAGAGATATCGAATGCAGCTTTGGCTTGAGCAACGATCCCCCACAAGTGTTCTAAAGCGGAAAGCAATTTTGATATATAATTTATAAGCGATCGTGACAGAATCGGAATTAACCAGAATACAATATTACTTATGCATATCCTGTTGGATATATCTGGATTGGGCTTTCGTATCTGATCCAAATGGATGATCTTTTTGTGGAGGATGCGTCCTTGCCACTACCTCACTTCCTTCGTGAGAAATTCGGTTTAGATATTAATAACGACCGGAACATTGCCACGACTAAATCAGGAACAACGATTGATGCTATATTCTCGAGAAATCTGCACCAATTCTAAATGGTGCACAACATATATGTCACACTTCAGTTACCATAAAGCCAATATGTACAATACCCCTCTCTCTCTCCTTTATCTCTATCTCTCTCTCTCACTCTCAACGAATCGGTAAAGAAGTATTCACTTCTATCACGTGTACTGTGCTGCGCGCGGATTTTTTTTGCCTTTTGTTAACTATTTATATATAAACTGGCTATGTTAACTATATTTCATAGGCCAAATATAAAGAAAATGTAATTGAATTAGTTAATAAGTATAGTTCAATAGCTCAAGGTCAGTTGAAGAGCGGTCTTGATTATAAACCTCTGCTGAATCCTACCTAGCCACTGGACGAAACTAACTCACTACTGGGGTAGATTAGGTACTTTAACTACTTTCTGTAGCTTAGGCATTGAGGTTAGTTTTGGCACTGAAAGAATTTCTTTTCTGCATAACACTTTTTCATTTTAATGCAAAAAGTCGTCAGTAGTCGAACCCCCCACCCTCTCCCCTAATTTGTTTTTAACAGCTATTGGAAACATATTTTGGCAGTATACCTTGGCGAAAAATTATTTTGCTATGATTTAATTAACGTGTATTGATGTACAATTTAACAACAAATAAATTATATATGACTGTTTTTACAATCCGATTACTACAAAAATAGTTATAAGCGAAAGTATAACAAAAAATTAGTTGCTTTTTACTATTTTTTATCAACAATTGAAGTACGTGCTTAGGATGGATAAATATATTTTTCCGAATAATCGGATCATATGCCAAAGCGAAAAAAGGTTTCGCACTATTGGCTGAAAATTCCTTATCCTAACTCCCGGACTATTATTTAAAAATTCACGCTTAGTGTCAGTTATTAATATTAAGCCTTATTATACATAAGTAGGTAATATTATAAATAACACTTACCCGAAATCGCAATACGCAGACCCTTCGTTCTCGTTTAGAGTTACTTTCAAATGAATCGGTGATCCATCATCCATGTGTTCCACAGCTTCCAAGTTTGATTCACCGGTCCTTCTTATGGCATCCCTCGCGACTTGTCTAAGCATGTCTCTGACAGCTATTTCCGCGTTGCTCTGAATATGGCCCATATAAGCCTGGACCACATCAAGACCGTACTGGTCGATTAGCTCGCACACCAAGTCAATTCCTTTTTTGTTGGCCGCGACCTGTTGCAAAAAGAGTAAAAGTTCCCTCACATGGAGCCTCCAGGATTGATATATCAGGAGCAGGATATTACATTGTTTGTCTCTTTGAGATTAATGATAGATACGAGTGTATACCAGTTTCGTATCAACAAAATGTAGAGATATGAATGAGCTCCGCTCGACATACATAATACATAACAATAGATACATTCTTTCAATCCCATTACAATTTTCCGTATATGAATATTATTATTACATTACTGAACGTTTATTTCTCATTAATTTAAAAATTATAGCGTGAAATAATTCTTAAGTTAATCAGTCATTAAAGACTATTAAAGCCTTAGGGCGTTTACACACGACGCCATAGCAATGCCATTTAAAGCGCGCATTTCTCACACACAACGATAGTTGGATACCATACAACTTTGCGAATTATTCGATGTTGCCGTAGTTCCCCAGAATGTTGTGAAGCGTTATGTAGGGCTACATCTAAATGTTCCATCAATTTTCACCCCTAGATATTTTAGTATGGTAATATTTTTAAAATTTTTGTCATTTATACACATTTTTACCCTCGGCATTTCTCTCTTTCTCGTGAAAACAACGACTTGCGTCTTTGCTTCGTTCGCGATTAACCCCCACTTTCGTACTATGTAACTATGGTGTTTGTCTGGTGTTGCATTAGTCTCTGCCGCAGTGTCGTCAACGTATAATGCAACAGTAGTCCTTGAGTCTGTGGGATTTGGGATATCGTGGGTGTAAATAATGAACAAAGTCGGTCCTAGTGATCAGCCCGGTGGTACACCAGATAACATTGGGCGGGATTGGGATACATCCTTTTTGACTGCTACTACGAAATAGCGATTAGATAATATATATGATGGTATTATTTTAATAATACGAATCGGATAATTTGCGTCAATTCGTTTTCTCGAGGTCTAGGGAGAGAACCCCTGTAAATTGACCTCGATTTAGGTTGGTGGTGATACATTTGCAGATGCGGAACAGCTGTTGGTCGGTTGAGTGGTCAGGTTGGAATTCGTATTGGAATTCGCTCATGACGTTATGTGTCACTGCGAATTTTAATACTCGGGATTGGATGTGGGTATCAAAAAGCTTGCCGATGAAAGGTAGGTTGATAGGTCGATAGCAAGCTGGAACGGTATAGGATTTTTGAGGTTTGTGTACAGGGAGGACCTTGGCTGTTCTCCAATATGTAGGATAGTGGGTAAATGCCATGCAGGAATTGAAAAGGTTAACGGAGAACATTACTGCGCTAAGTCGCGGAATGTTTTTAATAGCGAAGTTAGGAATATTGTGAAGGCCGGTAAGTTTGTTGAGGGTGTCAGTTATATAACTGATGATTGTTTTTCTGATTCTGTAGTCTATTTTATCTGACGTGAATTGCCTTGCGAATTGTTGAGAAAAGCACTCTGCCTTCTCCGCATCTGTTTGTTCATCACCACGGGCTATGATTAATGCCGATATTTGGGGTCTTGCTTTCGCGAATAGTCTAGGAAGATAATATGGATCGTCGAATACGGGTGAGATTCTATGGTTTCTCTGATGCATATTCTTGAATTTTAATATTGCACGTTTTATTAGGTTTGTCAAGTTATTTACTTGGTTTTTTTAGTTTATTTTTTTTGTTATTTACTTGGTTCCGCGTTCTATAATATATTTTTCTTATTTGGGATCTTTCTTTGATTATATCTAATACATAACCGGGGAGGGGATGGGATCGCAAGTGATTTCCCAATGTTTTCTGGCTTGTCGTGCGTTCTGTATGGTCTTTGTAATTTAATCTGCAGCCTGCTCGATGTCCTGAATGCTTCCTGAATCCAGTCATAATCCTGTTCTCTGGGAGATCTATATACTTTTTGATACTCATAATCATACTTTTTGGTACTCGCTTTGTATGTGTGGGATGTGACGTAATGTTATACTAGCGTTTATATGGCTAGTAATTATTATTTCTAGTAAGGGTATGAATGATATTTACTTGTTGGTTTTGATTTTGTGAGTAACTATAAAAAGTTTTTCCATTATTATTTTCTGTTTTATTAATAGAGATAAATGATCTATGTAAGCTGTTAAGATCACCGAGTATATACTCCGATCACCGGATGTAGTTTTGGTTCGTCCGTTTTATGTTGTCTAAGTCTTTAGTCTCCAGTTTAGTTCTTGGTAGTATATATGCTGATATTTAAAGTATTTCTAAGTTTCTTGACTTTATTGTCTAAGTCTTTAGTCTCCAGTTTAGTTCTTCGTGGTTTGTAAGCTGATATTAAAAGTATTTCTAAGTTTCTTGACTTTATTGTAATTGCTGCTTCTATTAAATTTAATTTGGGGAGGGACGTTTGGATGCAGGGTATGTCGTGTCCTAAGAGTATGGCCGTGCCACCTCCTCTGCCTGTTGTATCTGCTCTTATGCTAGCATAATTTTGTATGTTGAAAATAGTATTGGGTTTAAGTTTGGTTTCACATAGACAGCATATGACTATCTTGTTCTCATGGCATGATCCTTAGATCCGTAGATGGTGCCTTTTATACGCTTTTTGAAAAATTACTTCCACACGAAGTTCAATGGGAGTTAAAAGAATCGTAAATATGTATTCATCGACAGTTTCTTAGCCATCTTACTTTAGTGCTGACATGCGGCGCTGCTTGACTGGTATTGAACAAAATGCGACTTATTATGGTCGTGTGAAAACATACATAAACTTTCACTGGTTAAACAAATGGTAGAGATAAAAAATGGCTTGATTTGACGCAATTTCAGTAGAACAAATGGCGTCCTGGACAATAACCTGAAAAAATCACTCTCAAAATAATACCTAGCATTTAATCAACATTAAATCGGAACCTTTGATAATAGAGACAAGAATCAGAAAAACGCATTTTGAGAACAGATTACACTATAGTGTGATTATCATTTGGATGTGCTGATGATGTTGGTGTACTCCACAAGGTTCAGCAAAATCCTGGAAAAAATCACGCTCAAAATAATACCTAGCATTTAATCAAAATTAAGTCGGTCATATCGTCCCTCTCATCCACGATCTACGGGCGCATCCCACCCGCTGCAAGCCACCCCAGTGACGTATGCGCGCATTCCATTCACTGGGAGCAAAACATGGTCATATTCATTTATTTATCGATAGTCCATCGCTGTCCTCAAAACATTTCCATCTAATTGTGACAACATGAAAGAAGAAGAATGAAAGAGAAGAAGGTTGACGCAAGTCTGCCATAAAGAACCGCGCACAGTAGAAAAATAGAGGATTGCATAGCATACAGCAACGTGGTATAATAAATCTATTTCTTTCCAGTGTATTATTTTCCCATTTCTGTTCCCTAATATCCCGCAGAACCGTCCACTCAAGATATGAACTTGCCGAATCTGTATACTCTGTATGGAAACATCAGCTACGTTTAAGATCGCTTCTGATGCTTGTGTGAATCTTACCCAATCAAAAGTTCAATTCAAAATATTTATTTTTTAATTATAGATAGACAGTAAGCACGTCCAGGGTACCATGCTTAGGTCCAGCCAGACATCCACGCGTAGTAAGCGTCATGACAATTGAAAGACTGGGCGACGCGCCGGTGTAGGTCCGGGACGTTTAAAGAGAAATTAAAACGTGTCTTGACAGATCCTTACGCCGAGGGGCGTATCATCTGTCATTGGTAGATGACATTATCCAACGGACATCGAAGTAATTTAAAGTGCAGTTGAATAATCATAAGCGTTTTTTAGTCTCTCTTCGAGGCGTTTTATGTTTCCTGAGGGTAAAAATGCTAAAGAAAGAACCCCCTTAAATGCAGGTCTGAAAAGGTGACAAAAAGTGGGAAAAAAGAAATGTAAAATGACTAGTATTGTTACTGATTTTGGTTTAGAAATGTTATTGAATTTGATACTTTCTAGCAATGCATATAAAATAGTTTAATTCTGTGACATTTGGAAACAAAAGGAGTAGAAAGAAGCAAATAAAACAGAAAGGATAAATTGGTCAAGTTAAAAGAGTTTAATGCTCTTTTAAACTCTTTTAACTTGAAAAAGACAAAAACTTGTTAATAAAATATGTGGCAATAGGCCTAAATGGGTTGAGTAAATATTGGTAAATTTTGATATATTAATTTATGTTTAATTCTAAAAGGTGTGTTGTGCTCTAGTCTGAACTGACACCCCCTAATTTTGATAGGCGTAATTATGCGGTTGTCTCGAAATTTCTTTGTAAACACCATGGCCTGCGACTTCTCGATATTCCCCGAATCTTACCTGTGCACGTAGATCTGATATATTATCATTCAAATTTCTTCCCCCAGCTTTTCTAATTGCTTCCGTAAACAGTTCCTCTTGAAATTTGCCTTGGACTACCAGCAAGAAGGACTTGAATGCCGCTCCTTCCTGATCTAAACTTGTAGAGTGCGGTGGCATAGAGCCTGGTGTTATACCACCGATGTCGGCATGGTGCCCACGACTTGCCACAAAGAACACTGGTGCATCGCTACCTCTACAAATATAATAAAAATTAAATATATTATCGAGTATAATTATAAATATTTATAGGATCAGTATGTAACACATTATCAATAATTAAAACTCAACGCAAGATAATTGTTCAAATAACATATTATAAACATAATTCAGCTTTAATTGCATAAAGTGCTCGCTCACTTGTAAAAAACGGGAGTTATGACTGTAAAATCGGGCAGATGGGAACCGCCCGCCGCAGGGTGGTTAGAAAGGATTACATCTCCTTCATTAAACTGCTTCCTGGTTTTCATTTGATACTGAACAGCTTCTTGCATAGCGCCCAAGTGAACCGGAATGTGCGGAGCATTGGATACTAAGCCCCCGTCGGCGCCAAATAAAGCACACGAAAAATCTAATCTCTCTTTGATGTTCGTGGAGATGGATGTGCGCTGAAGAATTCTGAAAAATTACGTGAAATTAGTTATATACACGCTGATCCAAATTAAGTTAAAAAAAATATAGAAAACCAATTGAGCATCGCATATATATATATATATATATATATATATATATATATATATATATATATATATATATATATATATATATATATATATATATATATATATATATGGTCCTATGACCTGTCAAATGCTGTAATTAAATTAATTAAATTAATTCTATATGACATTATCAAGGACTCTAATTCTTCCCCCTCCCACGACTTAATATTACAAAGGCTGCCGGTCGGGCGAGCTCAGCAGCGCGTTAAATTGACGCGGACGAAGTAGCGGGAAACAGCTAGTATCTTTAATAACAACAGAGTTGTCAATGGTGCGCACTAAATTTGGATCAGTCTGTATTTAAATTATTCCTTAGGTGTTTAAATTATGATCTCATATAACTTTTCTCGTTGAAAGTTACCTCAAGATATAGTGCTTCAAAAAAATGTATTACATTATAGACTGTGAAATGATGATAGTTGATGGTCTCCGATTTCATGCAGCATGCCTTTTGGAGGAGTGAAAGTGTATCTTGTGACAATAAAGAGAAGCGGGTACTAGCCCGCTGGACGCTTTCCGATCCCTCCCCTCGCTCCCATATGCTTCACAATGTTGCAGTCCGGTGGCAACCATGATACAAAGAAACATGTGTCATGGGTTGCAACGCAGTTTTCGAACTTGCCTTAAGGGGACAGTTCTCTAATTTTAATCACAGAAACATTTTTTTCTGAAAAATTTTAGAATAAATACTTTCTCTCCCAAAAGAAATCATTTTATTTTATTTAATTTTACAATAACCCGGCACAATATTGCTGAGTCTGAAAGTGAGCTTACTTTATTATAAAATTACATTTGGGCAAAAACAGGTTTTTGAATAAAATATGCAGTTATAAAATATAAACTTATAAAAATGTGCTGTAAAAATATTTTTCTTGCGAAACCTATTTTTTCAGATATTATAATCGCAGTTAATAATCCTGAGATGCATTTAAAGCCGTGTGACCATGAAAATTCAAACAATTTCGCTATTTATCGCGGGCCATCCGTCGCGTTGGTAAGCTTCCTTAGAAATACTTAGATTGTTATATCTAGTATATAGGTATAAGTTGCAACCCCCACGTTTATATGGTACTATCAGGTATATTACATTGTATACCCATTACGCAGTCAAACTTACCTCCCCATTTGCTCGGCGATGCTCATAAATCGATGACTAAAAATACTCAGCTGAATAGAGTCCAATTCTGGACCAATTTCTTTAACATTTCCATTACCAATAGTGATCTTGATATCTCCATTTGCTGTTACAACCGCGGTACAATCAGGTTCTACTAGTACCGTACTCAGCTCGTCCATTATTATAGCAGGCCCATGTAGAACTTGGCCAGATCTCAGCTCTCTAAGTAGAAATACGCTCGAATTAGCGTATCCACCCTCAAAGAACACCTGTGTGGTGGACACTGATTTCGGTGGTGTATCCGACTTTGGATTGAGTAGTTCTTTATCCAGATCACTTTTTCCAATACCTCTCACTCTTATATCGTCTACAATGATGTTTCGGTTTTGAATTACAAACCCAAACTCAGATTTGTAACGTTCGATGAAAGTAGTAAGGAAATCGCCATGTTGGGTGCCCGCTGCTTCGGATTTGGATGCATTGCACATTAACGCGCAGTCCGTTCCGTCGTATCTCATATGCAAATATGGTTCCAAGATAATCTGGTTATCAGGAAAACCTTGCTTCCTCAATTCCTCCCTACACTCTTCTTCAAGGGCTCCTAGGCGTTCGTCAATGTAAGTGAAATTTTCTTGAGAGTATGTTTTCGCACTGGATTCTTGTGATTCGTGAACAACGTCTGCAAGAGCCATACCATACGCGGAG
>CAXKVY010004554.1:0-23735 GCA_964058915.1 Tetropium fuscum | reverse complement strand
ATCCGTATTATACGAGTAGAATAATTTTTTTTATAGAATTTCTAATAATTTATATAGAATTCCTAATTATATATAATTCATAATTATATAGAATTCCTACTTCGTGTTCTATTTTTTATTTTATATGAGATATTATACATAAATATATTATTCTGCGGCTAACAAAAGAATGATTTTCAAGACGAGGTAACCAGCTGCATTTAAATTTGGCGCTAATCTGTCTCTCACAGATTAACGGACTAAAAGTCAACATTGAGTTGCGTGTCCGGAGGTGGTCTGTGGTGAGTTAACACCGAACATAAGTATATGCTCGGTGGTTTTAATCACAGTTATAGCACTTCACTGTTCAAATAAATAATCAAACTTTCGACAAGCTTCTTACTTCAATTAATAAGGTAAGTTATTTTGGTGTTTCTCTTTTTCCAAATTATTGACATTATGACCGGTTTATTGTAATATATATATAATGAACAATTTACTTAGATTTATTATGTTAAATCGATTATTTCTAAAAATTTTATTCCAACATGTTAACAAGTAGGTTAGATGAAAAATAATCATATTCAAACCAGGTATGGATTTGTTATTTACCGAAATCATATTAAAAGGATTGAAAACAACTATTTCCTCCTACCGAGACCAATTTGACTCATTCCAGCAATAAGTTAAGAATATATTTCATTTGGAGGAGTCATCTGGATAACCCATGAACAAGTTAACGAATCGACAAAAGAACAACCTCGACGGAAAGGATGAAATACCTTTAAATAGGCGAGACGTATTTAGAACACAAACATTTTTAGTCGTGATTTACAAACTGGTTACTGGATTACAGCGATATCCTAATGCATTTCAAAAGACAAGGAAGTTATTTGCATTTATTTCAAAACTGAGTTCTGATTTTCTTAAAACAGAAGATTTAGAATTTTCAAGAAAAATTATAAGTATGTATAGAGATCCCGACAAAATTACAGGCCTAAACTTCATCATTTTGTTACAACTTAATTATATCAAGTTGATACTACAAAATATATATATATATATATATATATATATATATATATATATATATATATATATATATATATATATATATATATATATATATATATATATATATATATATATATATAAGATTGAAATAATTTTAACTATGAAAAGTACATTTAATTAATTTCCCCAGAGATTATTGATTAAAACTATGAAGTTAGCGGTAAATGACGGCAAAGTGGTCTGCAAATGAACACGATGATACGTATGGAAAGGTAAGTTTATAAGCTATTTAATGCTGTTAATTTAGAGTGTCAAAAGGTACATCAAAGGTGTAGTAACGAAAATACAGGGCTAAGACCTAGTGTAATTTCCAATTAGAAATTAAGATAAGCAGAGGATGCCTTGCCATCATTTCCCTTTATCAAAAATTGGTGATAGGTAGGTAAACAAAAAAGTATTCAGAACACAAACAAAACACTGAAAAACCTTGAGAGATTGTGCAATAATTATACACGCTATAAACTGTATTTACGTGAATGATCCAGTTGCAGGGTATGGAAGGAAATAAGGTCGTTTGTAATATATTTTTAAGAAAAGTGGATAAAAACACGCCATTCAAGAATTATTTATTATTTGCAAAAATGGCGAATGCGCGAGTATTAAAATGTTTTGTGAAAATAACTTGCACTCAATCCTCAGTTCCTCACAAGGGTCTGATGTTTCTCAGCGACACTCTATTTGATAAAAATTGGTGACAATAAACTTAGGAATTTATATTTTTCGAAACGTAAACAAGTTTCAGTTTAAAAATAAATTATATGATATAAATTGTTAAATAATACTTTTATATTATTTGTTATTTATGAGCACTTATTTTTATTTATAAAAAGTATTTCTTTTATATAAGGAATTACTTATTTGATACTATTTTTATTTGATATTTACTTTATTAAGATTGCAATATTTTTCTAATAAATATTTATGTTACATGATGTTTGATAATGGTTGAATATCTAACGTATATAGTGGATACTATTAACAAAATTAAATTAGGTAAAAATGTTGGATTCACATAGTAGGATTTAGGAAGAGTCTCCAATTTGTCAAATACTCCAATTCTACAGGATTACTAAGTTCCTTATCATATAAGAAACTTTGCCCGGCTATAAAGCGAGGGAGGAAGTAACTTAAAAGCACAAACGCACTCACCTGTGGAAGCAAACATAGAAATAATGGCTATTTTTATGAGTAATCCTTCAGACGGCACCATTTCCTCAATGTTTTTTCACTTCTCGAAACAGTCACTTCACTTTCATTTTAGAGTCCTTTGAGAGAGCCCGATTTGTCTTCCCATAAAGTGACTTGTCCGTTTCAAATCTGTAACAAAAACTTTTACATATAATCCATGATATATGTAAATCCCTTTACTAAAGTTTTAAATTACCCCAACTTTTATACTCAGAATAATATTAAATGATCAGATAAAATAACAAAGGGGAAAACATAATAATTGAGAACATTTTATGTGAACAAGGACGCAAAAATATGGACCTTTATTATTTAAATAGTGATTTATATGTATAAGCAATCCATATGATGGAAATTATGTTTAGCTATCTACAAATTTTCACTAGTCATTTTTAATCATTAGCCTTTATTTGCATTTATTTTGCTTTAACGATTAATTACTTTTTGTGTTTTATAGTGTAATAATAATTAGCTATAAATACAAATATTGTTGTTTTAATTTTCCGATTGGAGGAATATGGTATTACAAAGAATTCTAAACAAATGTAAGGTACCTATCTAACCAGGACACCATGTCAAATAGGAACTTTAGGTTGTGATGCAATCTATATTAGATAACGTTAAGATATAAGAGTGAGTTTTTGTATTTAATCATTAATTATATAATTATCCTTGAAAAATATAAAACTCTTGCTGATGCCTTACAATATGTAAATCTGATCTATGGAGTATAGACCAGTCAATAAAAGCATCAAATACCACAAAGGCGCATGTATATACAATTTTCGTATATGTTATTAGGACCACTCAGAGTAGTTTATACCCCCAAGAAAATCCTGAGCAACTCTCGTGGTGCTTGAAAAACTGCAAAATTCTGGCACTTGTTTTAGTTTTTTCCAAAAAACTACCTGAAGGAAACATGTTTCGAGTATCTTCACTTATACTTTTGTAAAGCTAAATTTGCTACAATATGAGCTCTAACCGAGCTTTCTAGGTCAATTTATTGCGGATATACAGCAAGTGAAATATGGAATATTTTTCCAAAAAGTGAACATTTTTTGGTAGGGGCATTTTCCAAGACACTAATTACACTAATTATACGCATTATTAAACTAATGGTCCTAGTGAAAAGTCATGCCAAAGAAATTTGTAGAAATATGATATAAATTCAATTTCCTTCTCCGCAGTTCTTCCGTTTAAATCGTTAGTATCAGTGTCAATAGTCAGTGAAATAAAAGTTGAAAATATAGTATATCGAATAAACTTCGTACGAGATGTCGGAATCACCGGGGATTATTTTATATATCGCTTAAGCCTACCAGATGGCAACGTGGTAGTTGTCTAACAAAGAGAGATTCTTATTGAAGCAAGTGAAAAACGTGGTCTTCGAGAAAACAAAAATTTTCTCTGGAGGAGAATGAAGTCTCCGTATATGATGCACCGAGAAAGAGGTATAAAGCTAAAGGAAATATTGTGTGGCCGCCACCTAGGTTTTTGTCACGTCAACAGCATGTCACAAACCTGTGGCGATATTGCCACAACGCATTTAATAGATTCTTGGTCATAGATTTACCACAAATAACTTAGTGCATATCTGTGGCGATTTATTGTTTTGTGAGTTGAACATTGGCAGTTCTGTGATGCTAGCCTAGGTCCCAGATCTCTGGTCTAATTTTCTGGGGCGTTGCCCTCGTCGCTTTCTTTTCTTAGTTGAACGCGTGAATGCCATACTAGTATTTAAATGTGTTCAGAGTTTAAGTGATTTTCTTGGTTAAATAACGTATTATGTACGTTCCGATATAATGGGATAATACAAGAAAATCATTGTGCATGTGTTGAGATTTTGGTTAAACCTACATATACCACATTAGTGGGATTCAATAACTTTTAATCAACACATTCAGAGCCCGCGTTGCGTTGAACTCCCTCGAGTTGATTGAGGGACACAGCTAAGCTATCTCTTCCAAGCCGTTTTCCAACTACTTATACCCTGGTTCCGAAATAGTGTGGAGTGACTCATACGTAATATCTAGCTGTGTGACTGTAATGTGTAACTATAACATGAACTGTCATTGTTCATGTTATGGTTACATATTGTAGTTGCACAGTTGGATGTTATGTATGAGTCACTCCACACTATTTCGGAACCAGGGTATAGTAAGTTTTACCAGGTATGTATTCACTTAACCTAACTTTTTTTTAATGGTAACGAGACAAGCTTATCGGTCTGTGTTGTTGTTGTGTGGAGAAGAAATCACAGAAGAATTTCCAAAGCGCCAGGTAAAACTACCAGCAGCTCGTAAGAACCCAGAGCACAAAATGGAAAAATTAACCTTGCCCGCCTCCCCGCCACAGAGGCTGCAAAATATCATTCTTGTAGGACCTATCATCACTATCACCAAGTGCAAAAATGGATCGGGTGGAAAAAAATTGGGTAACTGGGGATGGGTCACCAACGAACAAGGTCTCATGCCCGTCACAATGTCCGCAGAGTCCACTCTTCAAAACCTGCATAGAATGGTGGCTTGCAAATGCAAGA
This sequence comes from Tetropium fuscum, assembly GCA_964058915.1. NCBI lineage: Eukaryota > Metazoa > Arthropoda > Insecta > Coleoptera > Cerambycidae > Tetropium > Tetropium fuscum. The sequence continues at coordinate 18,955 of CAXKVY010004554.1, read as the reverse complement.
AAGTGTGCTTAGGGTCGTGCACTTGCAGAAGGGCAGGGCACGACCTGCAGAAAGGCAGGGCAAGTGCTCTATCCTATGCTCCTTTTGCCAAGGGCGAAGTGCAAAAACGTCACCCCTCGGTCGTCCTGGACGACCCAACATCCATGACGTCCCATTGCACGTTTTTTTAGAAATACCTATTCAGTACAATATTTTTTCCAAAATCCGATGTTTTACAATTTTTTGGTTTTTAACTATGAGGTCTAGAGGCACCATTTTGGAATATCTTTTCTCTATGACCATTAGTTCCATTTCCAAGACACGTACCGGCTAAAATGTGTCTTGGAAAATGACCGTACCGATAGATATTCCCTTTCTGGAAAGAATGCCCATCTTTTACTGGTTATATCTCCGCAACCAATGGACATGGAGAGCTCGGGTTAGGCTTGAATTGTAGAAAAATTAGTTTGCTTTATCAATTATGTATAAGTGAAGATACCCGAAAAATGCTTCCTTAGAGTAGTTTCTTCGAAAAACCCCAAAGAGGTGACAAAATTTCGCTATTTTTCGAACACCACGGGAGTAGCACAGGGTGTTCGGAGTTGCAAGCTTAGGTATAAACTACTCTCAGGGGTCCTAATAATATAAAAAAAATCGTAGATACATGCACTTTTGCGATGTTTTTGCTGCCTTTTTTGTGTCGAAATTGACTAAAGTAATAACCATATCTGTAGCTTAGAATTATAGTCGCCAACAATTATTTAAAAGTATGCCAAAAGCCATATTTGCACTTCCTTCCTGTAAATTCACCTTAACCCCCCCACTACTCAACAACAATAGCCCGTGGACATTACACTCATTATGTATATGAGATACAGGTGCAATAAGTTGTTCCGGAGTTTAACATACCCCTGTGTGTGTGTGTGTGCGCGCGCGTACCTAATAATCGTGCGAAAATACTCATACGATTTATATTTTTTGTGTCAGATATTATGTTTTTTCGTGGAAATGATTTGTTTGGAGTTCTGTTTACCATAACGCACTTTTTTAGTAAGTATTTTTTACATAAACGTAACATTTTCGCTTTCAGGCATTACATTGGATTTAGCGTGGCTTGTTACATTGCAGAATAAATATCTTTTCTGGATATACCTGGGTATTGTCCATTATTTCACCAACCTTCCATTAGAATCGTGGGTATTCATTACATGAATATTCGCGTTGTATCTCACAGATACAATAAAAAACACATTTGATGTTTCTGTACATTCTGAGGGTTTCAAAGACGTTAAATATTGTTTTTAGATTACAGTAAAACATGTATTAGTATAAATTATGGCTTTTTTTATAAGAAAACACTAACGCGCCTGCGTAGTAAAACTAGGAAATTTTGTTCATTTTATTATTGTTGACAAAATTTTCGAAAAAAATAAATTATTTTAGTTAATATTATTTCGCGAATAAATCATTCTGTAACTACTTTTCACTCAACTTTAGAGCATAGTTGGTAAGTACTTACAGAATTATTTTCTTGTTTATAATATCGCCTTATTGGAATTTTACGGCAATTATATAATACAATAATAATGCGTTGGGGAAAGATACATAAAGTTCTTTTGTCCTATCGATTTAGAAGAGAAAGGAATTTAAATACATGCTTTTGCCGTGTGCTATAATTATGATTAATTTCTTCAAGAGCCTACTTATTGCAATGCAGCTTTTAAATTGAAAAATAGTTACTTTACACTAAGAAAAAACAGTTGCCTCAAATCTAATAATCCAGTTTCTTTATAGATGTATTTAATATGTAATAATAATATAATTTAATATACTGGGTGTCCAATTTTAATTTATCAGGCTTAATAATTTGAAATGTAATACATTTTCTTACTGACTTTATTCAAGTTAACAGAACTTCACATTTTTGGAAGTATGGGAGCATTTAATTTCGCGATATGGCATTTAATTAAGTAGCCTTAAATTCTCCATAAGCCTAAAAATCTCCATTTTATTTTTGTTCGGCTGACTTTGCTCTGCTAACTTTATTCTACAGTTAGTAAACTAAAAAATCCAGTTAGTAAACAAAAATGGGAAATATGGGACCATTAAATTTCGCAATGCAGCTTTTAATTAACCTTAAATTCTCGATATGTCAAATCTTCAGTATGCAGATTTTGCTCTTCTAATTTTTAGAGACATAATTTCTCGCCTGTTAGTGTAATCGTGGGTAAAGTAACTAAAATAAGTGAGTATAGAGAGCCATGTGCATATATCCTATGCCGAGGAAATTATAATTCGAGAAATTTAATTTAAATCAATAAACACATTTCGTTTCTTAATTTTTAATAAAATAACTTTCGAATCCATTTAAATGATTTTGTGTGCCGCATAATGAATTTTTATACTATTTTTATACACATGAAAGATAGAAGAACTACTGATCTAAGCTGTTCATGATATCATTATACATTCCTAAACTCATAATATTCGCTACCGAATTTTAAGCAAGTACTACGTTTATTTTTATATATATTTTTTATTGTACAGGCTGCCGACACAGACATTAAATAAATTGCAACATTAATATTCGTTCTCGCACTCGCTTCACTAATTTTAGCAGTTAATTGGATCACATTCCGGATAATAATTTTAAATTACATGCAAATACATATTTCAATTGTGTTTTGTTTTATTTGACGTTCAGAACCATTAAATTTAATGGCATATTTGGTACGTTACATGTACACATGGGAAAAATGTATTTATTTGAAAATAAATTTTAAATAACTGATGTAATATTTTTGCATATCTAAATTGATAGTAATAAATTATTGGGGAACTTATTAATAAGGGCGAGGGACACCATAGTTAGATTATTTTATAATTGCACCTATTAAAACAATTTAGAATTGGTCTTGGAAATCTGAAAAGCTCTATAGCTCTATAAATCTAAGCTGTAAGTGCCTGTTTCGTAACACGAATCCTGTAGAAGGTTTCTCAACGGAATTATATATTTTCTGGCGCGCTGAACACGAAAATGAAGTTTGCTACCTCGTAGCAGTACCGGCTGAGGTCGAAAAACGCAAAAAAAAACGGTAAATTTTCGGGGTCTTCAGTTTTTCCAGTAATATGTTGCAAATGATGCGACGCCTCGTACGGAAAATATTACGGGATTCAAAGTTGAAGAGCATTAAATTCTGCATCAAATGGCCCCTCTAACTTATGATTTAAAAGGTTAGTAAATTAGACCGATTTATAAGGTCGCCATCGTCAGTCGAAAGAAAGCAATTTTTAATAACTTTTGTGAAAACTGCAATAAACTCACTTTTAGCGAGCACCGAATTTTAAATATGGGATCAATACGCTTATTTGACCAATATGAAGGGATTCAATGATAACAACTGTAACAAAACGATATATCGGGACATATTTTATTATATTTTAATTCGTCGGGCAGAAATTTTTAAAATCATACAGCAATGTTCAGATAAAAGCGGTAAACTTATGAACGTTGTGGAAGTTTTATAGGAACAAACACAAAGGGATAATAGCTCAGAAATATCAGTAACGTACTCGAATTAGGCTGAATGAAGCGTAACGTCGACCGAATATGGGGTTCCTTTTCTTGTCAACCAAGAACAGAGATCCCAGAGCTGGTCAGATAGAAAATCGCCGAGAACAATAGGCCAAGTCCTCCGGCGCATATATATATATATATATATATATATATATATATATATATATATATATATATATATATATATATATATATATATATATATATATATATATATATATATATATATATATATATATATATATATATATATATGTATATATATATATATATATATATATATATATATATATATATATATATATATATATATATATATATATATATATATATATATATATGTATATATAAACATATGTTACTGTGAAAAACCGAAATGCGGTTAATATCGAGATACACCAGTGAACTTATAGGTAATATTTATTTATTAAAACGACATGGGAAAAGTTTTCCAACAAACTTTGAAATTGTTGAACTTAAAACAAACAGTAGAACATTGCAAATCACGAAACATAACTAAAATAATATCAATATAATAAACATACACATACATTTTAATTTTTAAACTGATATATAAAAAACCAGTATTGCAACCTTATTTATTGCAACAACCTAAACTACCATGACACTTCGAATTGCACAAAAGGCCTTTGCTTTTACAGCTGCATTTAGCCGTCCAACACTTCCTTTTGCAATTTCAACGTATATAGACTTGCCCTCCATTTAGCTCAAGCTGCTTCGCTTAGCGACATTTCTTGAGTCGAAACCTTATCTATGGAAAGTAACTTTTCTTTACAAATTACGAACTGATTACGGGTGAAAAGCAAAGGGTCGAAAAAACGACATGTACAAATAACTTCGAGCAAATTAGATACGGTACGGTAATCCGATATGTTATATTGTATAGCGTAAATTAGTAGCCGAAAGGTTGTTAAATCGATGCCAAGATCACGCTCCGGGGAGGACTATTAGCCAAAATTGTGAAGTTACATCGGCCTAAATTGCAGTAGAAATCGTAGAATATAGAGAATGTATTGATACCGAGGAAATATTTTCACACCAAACTATTACTAAATTGTAAACATCAGTGTAAGCAACGCTCAAGAACCAAAGTATTGCCTAAATAGAGTTTTTCGGAGACTTTTTTCTATTATGTAGCCTCCCAAGCCTCCCAAGTTTATAAAAGTTAAAGAAATTACACGTTATTGAAACCGAAAGTTTGTTAGTCGGCCACCGAGGTCGCTTTCGTACAGGTAGCTATAGGATTGTAAATCATTGAGGAGGGGTTAGTCAAGTAAATTTAGGAAATATGTAGCAATGTAAGGGGTGGAGTGGTAGCCTTAAAATCCAATAGATAGGTAGTTGGGAAATAAGAAAGTACACAACGGCTCTGCCTCTTGGACAGACCGTCCCACAGAACGCAAATAGAGTCGATTTTAGTATAATTAGTAAAATCAATAATATTAGAAGTGGCCCTTTAGTCGAAATTCCCACTACCATATTTAAAGTAATAAAACTCATAGAAGAGCGAAAGTTAATGCGTTTCACGCACGTTCTCACGTGATTAGTTCGAGCAGTGTTTGTACGCCTTAAAATATTAGTTGTGTTTATGAATCATAATAGTTGTGATGTTACGAATTTTGGTTTAACAAATCTAAATTGCATAAAAGGCTCAGATCTGAATAGTCACACTCCAACCTTGGTTATTGTAGCTACAGAGTTAAATCTAGACATTTTATTGTTGATTTATTCAGAAAAGTAAATTCAGCGGGTTCACCTCAAAGTACCTTTAAAAAAAGGTTGTAATTGTTTAATAAAGTTAGAATCAGTCAATTCAACAATTTCGATAAATAAATAAGCCGAACGAATTTTTTTTCCATATAATCGACCACATTTCACCTTACCTAGTGCTACCAACGACAAATTACCGATCAATGTAATTGTGTCGAAGTTCAGCGTTCAGCCTTCATCGAGGTGTCGTCTTTAGGCCCCGCAGACCACAGAGTGAAAGTAAATCGAGATAAGTAAAGCCTTAAATGTTCTAGAAAACTAGAAACGTACGTATTCTAGTTTTTTGTTGTTGATTTATGCTACAGGGGGGTGCAAGTTATTAAAATAACTTTTTCCGAAATTACTAAAAGTTTTCAAATGGTAAAAGTATATTCATACTACAGCAAAATCTATTTTTTTAGCAAGGGACATCTTTGCTGTGTTCAAAATGAACGAATTGTTCGAAAGCAAGTTGACTTTAACTGAAGTCTCTCATAATACTAGATTTCGAGAGCAATTCAGATTTGGGTCACTATTAATGCAACCCGGTATATTGAATTTATTTATGTCTTCAGTGAATTATAATCATCGCGTCTTCTTAACTGAAGTTTTCGCTTCAACATGAGCCTTAGATTTTGAGAATCGGTAACGAGTGAAAAAATTATCACTGCAAGATCAAATAGTGGATTTTTTTAAGATCACCTTCACAAAAACCTTTTCGATATATGTGATCTGTCTTTATGCCGTTGGTATTAAAATCCACGAATAAAATTTGTTGTTCAAATGGGGCTATACTGAATTTTCAGAAAATGTTAACTGTTTTACTAACCACCCTGTAGAAACTTTATCAGAATTACCTAATTTCAGCAAAAATAGGGACTGGTATACAAAGGATTGGACTGGCGAACACTCCAAACAGAAACTGTATCGCTGGCAACAATACAAATTTACTCAGTTTCAAACTAGGTCAAATTAACGTTTATTTTGTTGATCAATTTAATTCATTCTGTACCCATTCAATACACAACACTAAGTAACCATATACTAGCTACAAATGTGGCCAATTCAGTTTTTCAATAGTATCACGTAGTGTCGTCCTTTTGTAGAAATGTGTGCCAATGTGGCGGTGTTTTAATTTTGTGTAACACAAATTTACTGCGTGAACCTTTTTTAGATATTAATAATCTTGCTGTTGAAAAACAGTGTGAATTGACTGTAACTATTTGTGATACCTTAAATGTATTAATTGTCACCGTTTATAGATCACCAAACGGGAATTTTTTAACGGGAAAGTATTTAACAGTATTCTTAGAAAAATAAGTATAATGTAAAGTATAGTACAATTATCTGTGGTGGATTTTAATTTACTGTTTGGAACATTTGACACTAATTTTCTGAAATTCCAGGATCTTACATCCTCTTATTGTTTTCGATATTTAATAACCGAGAATACAAGATTACAAAATTGTATCGATAGCATACTAGTCAATTTTGATAGATGCTGTGCTACAACAGTGCTTATCGGACCACAGGGCCGTCGATTTAGAGATAAATATTACTAATGAAATTTACCCTAAAATAATTAGCGATAATATTTCTGCCATTAATATTAGGTTTGATAATTTGATGTACATTTTGAAACACAATATTATATTGGAAATACAATACTGAAATAATTGAAATAATTTTGAATAACTATTGAAATAATTTGAAATACAATACACTTTTTTGTGAACTCAACCAAAATTTGCTTGATAAGCAATTAAAGGATTACATATCACTGTTAAAAAAGGATTATAGGAGTGAACTACGTAAGGCAACAAGAAATTATAATAGTGAACACATTAGAAAATTAGGTAACACTCTTACATGCAATCGTTTGATTATAAAGAATAATAAATACGAAATATTGACATTGATTAACAAATAAGATGTTGAGAGCACGTGTGGCCGTTATGGCACTACATAAGTGATTACCATTACAATTTTCTTCTAATACATATGCATCTACAATACATTCGCGAATCCTAATCTTATCCTAACTAACGCTAATATAATAATACCATCCTTCTCTCAACCTGATCTTAGTTTGTAAGCTACAAGATTTAGAAGTTCTGGAGCTTTGAGATTTACAAGTTCTGGCTGCATATTTTATTTTTTACATTTAATATCAGAATCTATGGAGAGTATCCTAGAATGTTTCACATTTTATAATCGTTTGCTTCTTTGTAATTATAATCATATAATCTTCTAATCTAATCACTAATCACTAATCACTGCACTAGTCAAATGTGTGTTGAAACAACTGGTCCGGATGTATACAAACTTTACTTAGGTAACTTAGAGATATAATAAACAATTTAAATAATAAAAAAGTTTAGATCATTGCAACATGTCGGTTATTATGATAAAACAGATAAAAACTTAATTATAATCTCCCTTACTATGTTATTTAACACATGTATACATTTTTAAGAGTATATCCAGATGTATTGAAAATATCCCGTGTTATACCCGTACATAAAGGAGGTTCAATCTCCACAAATTTTTCGACATATATATATATATATATATATATATATATATATATATATATATATATATATATATATATATATATATATATATATCACTTGTTCCGATAGTTTCAAAGATTTTTGAAACAATATTAAAGCTTCGAATATGTCAACATTTTGAATCAAACAATATGCCTTATGCCACAATTTGGCTTTCGTACTAACAATTCAACTACTGACGCTATAATGCATATCCTAAACTTTATCAAGGTCAAGATAATTATTCGGTCGGTTATTATGATAAAACAGATAAAAACTTAATTATAATCTCCCTTACTATGTTATTTAACACATGTATACATTTTTAAGAGTATATCCAGATGTATTGAAAATATCCCGTGTTATACCCGTACATAAAGGAGGTTCAATCTCCACAAATTTTTCAACATATATATATATATATATATATATATATATATATATATATATATATATATATATATATATATATATCACTTGTTCCGATAGTTTCAAAGATTTTTGAAACAATATTAAAGCTTCGAATATGTCAACATTTTGAATCAAACAATATGCCTTATGCCACAATTTGGCTTTCGTACTAACAATTCAACTACTGACGCTATAATGCATATCCTAAACTTTATCAAGGTCAAGATAATTATTCGGTCGGTTATTATGATAAAACAGATAAAAACTTAATTATAATCTCCCTTACTATGTTATTTAACACATGTATACATTTTTAAGAGTATATCCAGATGTATTGAAAATATCCCGTGTTATACCCGTACATAAAGGAGGTTCAATCTCCACAAATTTTTCGACATATATATATATATATATATATATATATATATATATATATATATATATATATATATATATATATATATATATATATATATATATATATATATATCACTTGTTCCGATAGTTTCAAAGATTTTTGAAACAATATTAAAGCTTCGAATATGTCAACATTTTGAATCAAACAATATGCCTTATGCCACAATTTGGCTTTCGTACTAACAATTCAACTACTGACGCTATAATGCATATCCTAAACTTTATCAAGGTCAAGATAATGGTGAATATGGAGAAAATGCTACTTTTTGTGATTTACAAAAAGCGTTCGACTGTGTATCGCATGCTGTGCTCCTTGGCAAATTAAAATTGTATAATTTTAGACATGCAAGTATACAACTGATTTCACCATATCTTGATAATCGAAAACAATATACATATTTTAATGAATTTTCTTCCGAATTAACGGTGGCGTTCCGCAGGGATCGGTTCTCGGCCCAGCACTGTTTTTAATTTACATAAATGATATAAAATATGGAGTGCCGAGAGAAATGTCCTACTATTTGCGGACGACACGACTCTATTAATGTCAAAGAACTATTCTGAAATTGTCGGGTGTCGCATGTGTTATGCACAGACGGATGCACAAAACATAACCAACAAATTAAGTCTCAATGAAAATAAAACTGTAAAGATGTTCTTTACTCATAGACCCCTGTATATATTTTTACGTATACACATGGATACTAAACTCAATTTTACTTGTCATGTTAATAATCTAGCATGTTATTAGAACATTAGTAAATTTAGTTAGTAAATATATATTATTAAGAGCTTATCATGCTTTGTTTGTAGCTCATGTGTACTATGGGCTCATACCCTAGGGTCATTCACCGAATGTAAATAGATTATTCGGATTACAGAGAAAAGTACTTCGTATCATCACTAATTCGGGATACCAAGATGATGTAGGTATAGTTATTAACATTACCCTCATAGTACATATATAATTGTGTTCTATATACCAAGAAAAACCTTGACCTATAAATAAAACAAAAAAGTGTTCATTTTTATAATACACGAGGTACTGGGGGTATAAGATGCTCTTATTTAAGATTAAATTCCAGTTAAAATGGCCCCAAATTTTTAATAAATTACCACAAATAATTATGGATCTTTTCATTAATAGCTTCAAAACTGAAGTAAAAAAATGACTGCTTTCTGAAGCATTCTATAGCGTGGAAGAATTATTGAAATTTTAATTGTATAAATTGATTTAATTTTTTTACCTAAACTTTGTATGCTTCAAAGACATTAATTATCTATGTATTTTAGAAATGTGCTGTAAAATAGGTTTTATGTATTCGAAACATCGAAATATGAAACATAAAAAAATTTCAAAGGATACCCACAATTGCCGCAATGGGAGATCGGGGCAGTATAACTCTTCTTACAGCAAGCTAAAATCGTTACTATAAAGGCGCTTTCATTCAACAAGTTGTTATGTTTTGATAGAATACTAATAACTAATCAATTTTAACACAAAACCCATCAAAATAATACACTAAATTAAAGAATAACTGTATTACTGCTATTTAAATAATTATTGTTGACCCCACTTTACCATAAAACGTTCGATGGTATTAGGCAATTTAGGCATTCAATGAATGCCAAGGATGCTGATGTGACACGGCCGAGAAACGTGTAAAATGGATACGTAATATTTTAATGGGAAACATTATTATTCTGCATCACAATCACCATCCTATTGTTTTATGATATGAGGAAAGGTGTGATCAATATTTTGTTATACTACATGATAATGTCATAATGTGATGGGCGATGTATATAAAATCATTTGTTTTTCCTTAAATTACTGGAAATCGGTTATACTTAACAACGCTGTTAAAAATGCGGTAGCAGCTGTGAAGGGATCGATATAATGAGGGTTTTTTACTGGGCTTTTTATGTCTCATAATTCTGTTACAAACTATACTTAAGATATCTACGTATTTTAGAGTGTGTAGTTGACCTGTGTAAAACATTATTTGTTATTGACACCAACGAACGAACGTATCAACGAATTTATTCACGTGTTTATTTCAGCGTACTCTCAAACCCTTGCAAAAAGAGATTCATTATTAATGATGGATCTTTCTGACTTCAGATATGTGGAAGATGGCTCGAAAATAATTTAGGAACGTCACCTGAAAAGTAATTAAGATCACAACATCCGGTTTACATATTTCATAGAGGTATAGGTATCAGCTACACCAAATAATACGGATTTAATATTAATGCCGGCGATCAAAAATTGCAGTCACGTATTTCTACCATCGCGGAAAATATTCTTTAAGAGTATTACCTCTACAGCACAAAATGGCTATAATTTTGTGGTGAGGGAAATAAGCACGCAATAAACATGCAAATCACCGGAATATATCATTTATTTTGAATTTTATTTCATCTCGACTTCAGTTTATTGTTATTTTGCCTGTCACGTGTATATTGGGGATACTCTTTTGCATTTCGGAATATACATCAAAGCTCAAAAAAGCTTCTGCTGAATTTCTAAAGGGCAGTGTTCATATTTGTATCATTGTTAGCATCAATAAAATAATTATATGCAAAGGTTCAAAACCATCGTTACATTAGCAAACATTCTAACGGGCGCAGAATACCAGACAGTATGGAAATGAACACGGTAAGGGCATTATGCCAAACTTTTTTAAAGAGGCTGACAAAACCGCTCTATGCTGCAATTGCAATCTTTTTTTTAGCATGTGAGGAATTTCCCCATAGCATCACACCGTAACAAATTCGTGAGTGGAATAACAAGAAGTACAATAAAAATAAAGTGGAATTGTTTAATACCAACCTCACGCGTAATAGAAAAATTACATTTGTAACCACTACTTCCCCAATCAGTTAATATGACTGAACAAATTTAAATTGTCATCCAAGGTAAATCGGAGGAATTTATATACCGCTATTCCTCCTCGTGATGCTTTTAAGTTTGCTTGCTTTTGATTTTAGCGTTTGTTTAATCACTTATAAATATTACAAATAACAGTGGCCTCAAGATCGATCTTTGGGGCACACCATATTGTACGTTATTAAGATCTCAAGTAATACCATCAATGCTTACGCATTATTTTCTATTTCATAGACATGAATTAATTAGTGACAAAGCCACACCCGTTATACCATAACAACATAAACAGTTTCAATTAAAGTAGACACAGTCAAAAACTTCAGTGAAGTCACATAAAGCAATAGTTCGACAGACTCTGTGTAACATAGAGTCTGTCGAAAACCAAACTGACACGTCGCTATAAAGAGCTGGATTAGAGATACTATGTTAGTGTCCGTTTCAAAATAATTTCTTTCACTTTTCAGAAAAATAGGTATATTTTAAATATAAGCCGATAGCTGTCAACAATGTCTATATCGCTCTTTTTATGCATGAAAGTAATTTTAGTTATTTTGAACGAATCTAGAAAACACTCGCTTAAACATGTATTTAGGTAAGAGGGTACCATTTTATATCAATTGTATCGGCAATTATTTGCCTATTTAAGGAATATAGATTACATTATACATAACATTAGTGTCCATACCAACTGGACTAATGGGGTTATATACATGCTTGGGTAGTTGAACACTTCCGGCTGTCCAAAAACTATTCCTTTGCCTGTAAATATTGCTCTATCAGATCAAAATTTTCAAGTTTAATTTAGTTGATTTGACTTGAATCGTTATTGAGTTCTGAATTAAAAGCAGTAACTCGGTATTAAAATACGAAAATATTAAATTTTTGGACCGAATTAATATAACGACCGGCGCGACAGGCTGGCGTATTGAATAAGCTTCTATTATGGGGCATTAACGATTGGTAAAGTCTCCGTGAAATACTATTTACTGAAATGAAGTCGGCTTAATGTCCGAATGGTTAACCGTGCGAGATAATATAGGCCTTTTAAATAATTGGTTCTACATCATTAGGATTAAGCTCTGAATTGGACTTCGGAAGCGAAATAAAATGCTAGTATATAAGTATGTATTATTTAAAAAGGAGAATTTGCTACTGTCGTAAACTGTTGTAAAACATTTTTCAAATTTTAATAATTAACGCTTTAATATTGTCTTTTATTCAGTGAATGAAATTTAAAATCATCAAATATAATATCAAACATGCGTTGCTTCTGTGGTGATAGGTTAATCACTATTTTTATAAAATAACCTTTTATGTTATTGTATAACCTGCTTTCTACAAGAATTATAGATTTTTTAATAGTACCTTCTGCGTCATAAGAAATGTTATCAGCTACCACCTGATGCAAAAGATAAATTGACAAATTAGGACAAGCAACTAAAGGCACTGAAAGAGACAAATTACTTTAGGAGGATGGCACTTGAAAAGTTTGGGCAACTTTTTACCTTTTTAGGTATCAGACGGGTGAATAACCTTTCATTAAATTATTAACTTTAATGGATTAAACGACGAGTCGGTAGAAGATTCTTTTAAGTACACGGACAAGTCTAGTGTTAATAAAATTTACAATACCTTGAAAAAAATTCGCTTATAATTATTTATTAATTGGATGAACACGATAATATGTCCGCAAAATACCATATTCTAATGATTTTTTTTTTACAATGAATTATGAATGATGCTTAAATTATGATATTCAACACAAATAAACAATAATAGTAATAACAATAATAATGCTAATGTAAAACATATTATATATGGCATCTAGCTGATTAAACAGCTTCATGTGCGAATATAAACTAATGTAAGTAATATCCAGTCTAAACAATATACAAAATTATTATAATTATCTCATTGGAAAATTAACGAATATTTACCACAAAATTATAAAACATATATCTTTATATATTTATTTTTCTCTTTATATATTTATATATTTATTAATAAATATTTCTTTAAAAGTCTGCACATGAAACATGAACATAAATTCGATATAGGCAGTTTCTAAATGTAGTACGTAATTTCGCCAAATATATACTGTCTATAAGTGCATCATTTATATATTTATATAATAAGTATAGTTTGTAACATCGAAATATGAGACATAAAAACCCGAGCAAAAAATATAAATAGAGGTAATACAGTAGTGTATAATTTTGATGGTTTTTGTGTTAAAATTGATTAATTTATTAGTATTCTGTCAAAACATAACAACTTGTTGAATGAAAGCGCCTTTATAGTGAAAATTATACTGCCCCGATCTCCCATTGTGGCCATTGTGGGTATCCTTTGAAATTTTTTTATGCCTCATATTTCGATATTACAAACTACAGTACTTAATTTTTTAGATATTTTTCAATTCTTTTATTTTTTAACGAAGTAAGTATTTAGGTAAATACTGTATATAACTGTATTATTTTGTTAGGTATTTAATATCATCCTAAAAATATAAATGATTTTTTGACACTTTTTTTAAACATGTATTTTGATATTTTGCCATTTCCGGAATTGGTAAAAACCTTCTCTGATTTACCTCGTGTGGTGTTTGATTTTTTTTCTATTTCCTCTAATCATACCACATTTTATCTCATTGTGCAAACAAATACGCGGATATTTTCATGAGCTTTAATAATTCCAGAAAAATATTCATGTTCATAGCAAACAATAACATAATCATTCACAGAAAAGTTTTCTTTATCTAAGTGATAAGAACTTTCTTTCGAGCTCACTTCATGATCTATGCCAACATTGCCTGCCTTAAATTTTTCGGTTTTCTTTCCTAAAAGTGTAATTCTTCACACTTCAGTTTCGCTCACAGGTGGCTTTGGAAATGTAAGATCCTAACCAAATTTTATCGATTCTTATTTTTAAATTAAATATGTACACCTGTCTAATTGTGTGTCAGTGTCTGAATTTGGAATGTCTACCTTACTAAATTTAGAAACTTTTCTTTAATGTCTGTATGACATTTTAACAATATCAACACAAATACTTTCCTAAGGAAGTTTGACGTTCTCTTCTATGTCCTCTAAATTATTCAATACTTCTACTTCTTGTTGCATAGCCATTACTATAGACTACAGTGGCGACAATAGAGTGTTCAATTTTTAATTGGATATCACAGAGATCACATGGTTTTTGTCGCCATGTTGCATCAAAATTAGTTTATGACATTTATATGACATTTGTATTTACCATCGACTTTTATTGAAGATTTCTATATTTGTGTAGTTTATAAGTATTTCTGTTATTTTATTCAACTTTTGGTAGTTCTAGTACCTAATAATAATTGACTATGTGATCAGTGATTAAGAAAAGTTGTGACTTAGCTGTCTGGAATTATTGTTATTGTTGCAGATCTTTGAAATTCAAACTGTAAGTATTGCTTACATTACCAGATTTCTGCTGAAATTTTCAAGCGCCACATTATTAAAACAGTCATAATATCTTACTACAAATTATCGTACATTTAGCAACAAGAAAAATAGGTATATACCTACATACCTGTATTGAAATAAATTCACTAGTTTTATATGTTCAAGGTACAACTTATTTGCAATGACTGGTTGTGCTGCAATTGATTGCAACAATTCCTCAGAAAAGGGGTGTTTAATTAAACGTTTTCCAAGGGATCCTGATAGAAGGAGGCAATGGAAAATTAAAACTAGGTGGGATAATTGGACTCCCACAAATAATTCATATATATGTGAGGTATGCTTGTAATACTTGTTTCATACAGTGTATTTATTATATTACGAGTATTAATTATTGGATACGATAGTTTTACGATACTGTTTGTTCTTTATTTGTAGACTCACTTGGCTATTGATATGTGGGAGAAAACCCGGGAGGATGGCTCTCGAAAATTAAAAAGTAATGCTGTGCCTACCATTTTTTCATTTTCAATGCAGAAAAAATCCAGAAAGCCTCCAACTCAAAGAAAATTGTTAACCCAAGGATTATATTTTTTCTTCATTTTTTAGAAATACATTGTTATTGTTAAAAATACATTGTTGTTTCCTTTTTTATGTGTTTATTTCTGGTTGAACATTTAACGGAACATAAAAAATACATCTGGGGCATACAAGTAGGTATTATCAAATATATACAATACGTACCTAGTTGTTTAGATAATTTTTTTAAATAATATGCTCTTTGGGCACAATCTATTTACAATCAATTTGTAGTCATTTAGGTAGTGGGTAAATCTGTCCTTTTTCTAAATTCCCTTAATGTTACATAAATCCTCCTCACCTTCATTTATTACTAACTTAATTAACAAAACGGCAAAAGTTTACACTCATATAAATTTTACGTTTGATGCAACATGGCGGGTGGGCGGGGCTTAGATGCTATTGTCGCCACTGTCTTGTATAAAGTCACTGTACTATAGACTATAGACAATAATCTATTTTACTTATCATCACTTCTATTAGATGCAGTTATGTTGGACATCATCTTGCAAAGATGCATGGCTTTTAATGCAATCACATTATTAGATATCATTTTTATCATTCTTGAGAACTAACTAGCAAAACGTACGTCAAATCTTACAGTTAAATAGACGAATGATGTTACTTATTTGATATCCTCGTCTACAGATACGCATTTATTTACGCATTTATTTTATACAAGTATTGTAGATGTCGAGAGTTCATTGTGTCACTGCGCCAGTGGAGCTGGGAGCGCTTTTTGTAAACACAGAGTACAGTGTAAACAGTATCGAGCTTCGTTGGTTTACGTATGTTTACATGCCATTGTTAACTGCGGATGTGCTTTGCAACAGGCATATCCTTTTTTCAAAAGTATGCTTCATGAACTTAACGACTCGCTACTCGAGAATACAAATTAAGCTCATAATTTCCAAGAAGTTGTAATTGATCTAGCAAACAGTAATAATTCACATGAGTCGCCATCGCCCCGTGACGTATTTTTGTGGACTTCTTTTTTTTTAATGTATTTTTTGCATGGAAATAAACTGTATGGCTCTCGAAATTCGTGTTATAGAAAATTAACTAAAGCTTTCTATTGACCAAGAGGTGACCACCATTTGACTATTAGTAACTTCGATTCACTACCCTCGGGGTTTCCAATAGAAGAGTAATATTTTTATGTTTTTCATTAACACCGAGGGATGACAATTTTTATACCGCTTATGACCACCCTGATAACAACACTGACAAACCGAACCTGATACGATTTTATTGAGTAGCCTTCAAAATAACATTCAAGGCCCGTAAAGAATAATAAACAGTAAAATTAACGGTTTAATCATATGGTCTCATTTACATAGTCAAATGTAGAAATCGCTGTTAGTACTACGTAATTAGAAACTTCACAACACTGATACCTAACCCCATTCACAGATTGAACACCCATAAAAGTAGTTTTCAGTCCAAAAATTAACATTAAATCATGCAAACCACTACAAATGTTTCTTGTTTAATTTACAAACATGGTCAAAAGTGGCAAATCCTCAAATTAGATTGGTGAGTGTTGAAATGATTCTAATTACGTTTTTCTGCGTTTAGTAATTTTAACGCCTAACCAATTTATGGTGGAGTCCACCGTTAGTACTCACAGTAAAAAAAACAGCAAAAAAAGTATTTCATATTAAAAAAAACAGTAGTATGATTTTAGATGTAGCATATTTTTGTAGATAATGTGTTTACATTATCTACAAAAATATGCTACATCTTAAATCATTGTATCCTATCCAAGTTTTGTATCTTGAAAAATTTTCTTATGGTGCATATTTTCTTAGATAATTCCAGTTTAAGTGAGCTAGTGAATTTTGCAAACATTTTGTTTATTTAAAAACAATGCACTAGGTTTCAAGTCTGCGCACAATCGACACCTTGTAGACGACGTTCATCTCAAGAGGAAATTTCTTACGCGTCGATTTGTCACTTTTCTGTACTCTTCGACATAGATCGCTTATTAGAGGACAAATTTAATATGCTTTTATTCCGCGTCACTGTCTGTGCTGTCTCCGTGAAATACTATTTCCCCAAATTAACTCGACTGACTGTCCGAAATACGATAACCGAGAGAAATGATATAGGCCGTTTAAATAATTGGTTTTAACAGCTTTCTGCATCATTAGGGTTAAGCCTGAAATGGACTTATAAATGAAACGGGAAGTATATAAATATAGATCATTGAGTGACGGATTGCGAACAAGAACCGGTCCTTAGTAAATATTGAGTTTACGTTTACTCTATTACGAAGCTGTCGCTTTATTTAAGGAAACATTTCATGATAATAAATTCTAAAACTAACGAAAAATTATAAAATGTAAAACATTCTATATGATATTCTTCACAGATTCGGGAATTTAATTTAAAATTCATATTTCTTACTTACATTTTTCATAAAAATCAATTTTTTAGAATAATCTTATTTTTGTACTGTTCCTCCTGTTCTTTGGTAATCACGTTAACGTTCTTTTCAATGTGCGCCAATAGTAGAAAATTATATTTTCCTATAGCTACCGTCTCAACTACTCGTACATGTTCGCAGACTACCTACGTGAATTATATAATACCATTTGCTTCTCGAAACGCGTTGTATGGGCAATAAAAAGAAAATATTTGTCCCAGTAGCCATATAAAAGTTCAAAGTTCAAAACCCCATAAATCTAGACTGCAGGTCGCTCCTAGGTAATTTTCGTTAATTTTTTAGTGTCGAAAATTCTTACCATGTTTTCATGGTTTTACTATTCTGATTGCTAACGCTAACAGTAAATAGAGTGAATCCATATAATATTGTTGGAAATGTATCTAAAATATAGACTTTATATGCCTAAGACACTTTTTACATGTCAACTTCTCTTTTATTACCATTAGTTGACATATGTTTGTCTTTTGGGGGATTTATAAATACACACCGCCCTTAAAAAGTTATCTCACTTTTACTTACCTACTTGGTAGTAACGGACGCCCTATACATGTAAACTCAAAATAAAGTACATTTTTATGGGTTTAAGCACAAGTAATTTTTAAGTGAAAATTTCTTTAGGCGCGCTCTGCACTTTAATTTTTGTGGGTGTTGAATGAGACTGGGCCGTCACGCGTCACGCTCGGCTATGTAAAGGTCCTGCGGATAAAGTCGGGTAAAGTGCGCTTTTAAAGTATTTCAAAGACCCTTATTGTGGTAGAAACAGTGTATACAACATCTTTCGCCAGTGCGGCAACGAGTATACGCCCAAAACCCTGGATAATCCGTAAAAAAAGCAAATTCAAAAAATTTTTACGTAGATGTCAGTTCTTGACACGGGACCTACAAAAAAGG
>CAXKVY010004553.1:0-17487 GCA_964058915.1 Tetropium fuscum | reverse complement strand
GGTTGCAAGATCAGACAGTATAATATTCTTCATATTCTAGAGGCCAAGCTTAATGTTTTATCGGAATAACATAATATGAACAGGTCGATAGTCGTATAAAAATACATCAATAGCTTATGCATTAGAATGTTTATGTTTCAAACACGCATAAGTCAAAATACTCCAACTTTATCTGATTCGATCCCCCGACGGACCCCGTCTAGTATATGTAAGATTTACTTGTGAATACATAAAAAAACTACTCTACCCAACAGTTCTTAAGTGTTAGTCTTAAGACTTTTAGTGTCAGTTGTCGTGTTGCAAGTGTTAAGACGTGTATCATTTTAATTATTTCAAAATAAAATATTTTTTTGTTGGTCATGGTTTAAGGAAAACAAATCTTGTATCTCCATTTTACAAAACTTATCGTATAATGTCAATGACGGAATGACGCATCTACCGAAGTTATTTTAACACAACCATTACTTGAATATACCATTTATTAAAATTTACAAAACCGAATCATGTAATCATCAATATCGTCGGACGCCAGTCGATTTTAAGGGCGATTACACTGTAACGTAAATATACTCCGTTCCATTCAATAGCAATTTTTAAATAACAATAATCTATTTCAAATATTTTCAAAAAAGACGACAGATACAGCCAATAAAATTCTAACTTGGTAGGTACCTATTCAACATCCTGCTACCTATTCAACATCCTGCGATTCTAAACCACGCGCTAGCTGGAATAGTAGGGCGGCGCGAGGTTATAAATACGCTGGGCGCCGGCACAATTAGGCCTCTTTCGTTTCCTTTGGTTTGCTGATATACATAGCCAACGTAGCTTTAAATTACGTAAATTCTGTGTTTTCTAGGTAGGGCCTGGCAGAACAGGTACATGTGATTTTAGCTTATATGACAGTTTAACATCTTCTGGATAACTGTATGCCTAATGCTTTTATATATAATATGTTTAAATAGAAAAAAATATAAATAGTATAGTAGGTGTGTGTTTTCTAAGAATGTCAGTTCCGTTAAAAACTAATATCATAAAATGTCACTGAAAGTGTTGAGGTATGAATATCTTAAATTCAAGTATAAATGATCAATAAAACAAATCATACATCACTCTGAAGATCCTCAATGAAGGTGAAAGAACTTGTACAACTTCTAAGTGGTTCGTTTCCGTATATATGTCCATTTATGCAACTGGTAAGTGTGTCTTCCTTATTATTCATCTATTTGCTTATTTCTCTATATGCTTATTTCTTTTTCATTTTCTTGGTATTTTTTACAGTTTTGTTCTAATTAAATTAACGTTAAATTATGTTTATAATTAAATAAACATTTAATTCTTGCTTGTCGTATCGGTAAAGTCACAGTGTTTGCCTCGTCCAAATTCTACGTACAAAACAAATATTTCTTTATTTATTAAATTAACGAAGGGCATTTAACGTCTACTTATATATGTTAGTCATTTATAGCTCTAATTGCATATCACTTTTGTTTCTTAATTTTTTTACTGATAATTTTATAAACGTATAACTTCATAAAATTAAATTTACTGTAGTTTTATTATGACTTTCAATAGTTTTACAATTATAGTAATATGTATATATATATATATATATATATATATATATATATATATATATATATATATATATATATATATATATATATATATATATATATATATATATATATTGTAATGTTTATCTCTTTGTTCAATTTTGCAATTTAATTTTCTTATTTATTTTGTAATTTTAACTCTTATCTCAGGGATGGATTCAGCGTTGCACGCTTATGATTAATTTATTTAATTTTATCCCAAAATTTAATTTTTAATTTTTCCCCAAAACTTCAAACATCCCCTTACCAACCACTATCTCGATTTTTTTTACAATTTTTGCCAAACTATTCTACCTACCTTTTTAAATATTATTATACATCTTTATTGTTCCGTTTGTTCAATATATACCCATTATCTATGTTTATAACATCTATACATAAATCCTACCGGATAAGAGTGAAACAAAACAACCATATAAACATGTATTTATCCATATCAGATGCAAACATTACATCTTTGGTATGCATGAGTGTGGAACCAGCTCATACTCTCTTACACACTGCATCAATCCACAATACCACTACTACATTTCGTTATAATATATATATATATATATATATATATATATATATATATATATATATATATATATATATATATATATATATATATATATATATAGATATATATATATATATATATATATATATATATATATATATATATATATATATATATATATATATATATATATATATATATATATATATATATATATATATTACACACACACATCCTTTTTCAAAACATGATATTATTTTATGATATAATTGACATAGGCAAAAATGACAATTTTAATTAATTTTTAAGGTTACTAGACTGTTCGATTAGTATCATAGAGAAGATCAGGCAAGGAACCCTACTGTAGTTTATAAGGTACAAACGATAAAGTAATTTAGAGATTGCCTTCTTGCTTAATTTGTTATGTAGTCAGATTGTCCAAATTCCGTCGCCTAAAACGTGTCCCTTTCATTTTGATATTAATAGATGTATTTCTTTTGATAGAGATTGTGAATGAGGCGCCCTTCATTCACAATCTCTATCAAAAGAAATACATCTATTAATATCAAAATGAAAGGGACACGTTTTAGCGTGCCAAAAGGTCGTAAATTAATTACATTTTCTTTGTTAGGAGGTAAGACTATATCAGTTTTTGCTGAAATGGGCGCCACCTTCACAGTCTATACTACATACACTTTTGTTTAAATTACGCAGTCAGACTATTTCAGTTTCAGCCGAAATGGCGCCACCTTGACATTCTATACTACTGGTACTTCTTGAAATAGAATAAGGAAGCTTTATGTCGCGGTGACGTTGTTCCAGATTCCGCCGAAAAGGGCGCCACCTTCACAATCTATACTACAGGTACTACTTGGTCTCAGCTTATCAATAAGCTATTTCGCGGTCAGATTGTTTCAGTTTCCGCCGAAAAGGGCGCCACCTTCACATTCTATACTATAAGTTCTACTCGTTCTTAATTATCAAAATTTCGGATTTTGTATTCAGAGTCGGTTTTACTTGTCTTCCAAATGACTGAGTTCGGTCTTACTTGGATCCTCAACTAATAGAAAGAAAAAGATTAGAACTGGCTATTTGACCGATTTCTCTGAACTATTTTGTGACTATTTGAAAACGGCAACAAATTTACCAAGTCCGAAACATCAGTAAAATTTTCAATCATAAAATTCGGAACGATAAAAGGCTATCTCTTTTCACTTATTTCACTGACCCTTTTACTCCGTTACTCCGTGGCACCTGTGGATGTGACCAGTCATTGTATGGAACTAAATTTTAATATTGGCTTCTTCGCCTGCCTAGGTCGATCCTGATGCGGTGCCCCGACTTCGAGCATATTGTGTAGAAGGATAACTCCGGCACGCGGTCATCACCGCTTATTAATAACAGGCGATTCTAAACCGTCGCGGTGCCGATATTTGTACGGAAAAGATGCTTCTTAATGACTGTGAATTACTGGTAATTTAGTAAATTTCGAAACGGTTGCCTTTGGAGGCCTAATATATACAGAACTGAGTTCCGACTAAAATATAAATACTGCTAGGGAAAAGAAATGAATTTCTACGATTAATATTTACTTAAAATCTAAACTATACCGCAGGCTATCGTAACAAATGGCTGTTCAGATATTCCACTTTTTTACAATACATATACGAATACGAAAAAACAACTTTTCTAAATTACAGTATGTGTTTTGTACACTATTTCACCTGGTGGAGTAATACAGAGCTAACATTAACATTTCTACAATGACTTTTTTTAATCCAAAAATTCCAATACAAACTTCAAAAAATTTACTTTAAGAAAATATTTGACGGATACCTAAGTCGTTGTTGAATTATGTGTTTTGGCTAGAAACATCGATTCTTGTTTAATCCAAAGTTCCAAAAAAAAATCGCAACTCACCATAATTGACAATGTGTTACTAGCATCCTATCGTGAAAGTTGTCTGTTACTATTTAAAAACGGTAATTAATCTTTTTATTCAACTTCGCTGTGAGCGTTTATCTTCTAATAGAGTTTAGCGTCGTATCTGATGAAGCATAAGATACTTCTGAAAATACGTAAATAAACAAGGATCTTATCCAAGCTGTTTAGTTAGTTCAAAACTTAAACTCTGACTCATGTTACGGAACGGTTTAATATTTACAAAGATTAATCTTTCTTATTTAAAGTAAAACTCAAACAACAACGGCGTCTACTATGTTAAGCTTCATACTTTATTATTTTTCAGAAAGAATAATTAAATTGGATTAACTTAAATGGTCTGAATGCGGGTATTTCCATCAATTATCAGTTGTATGAATATAATGGTAGGGGAGCCTAACAGGAGATTTTGGGATTTGCTCAAACGTGGCAGATTAACATAATATGGGGGGATACGTTACATCCTGTTGAGTACCTCCACCATACCTAAGCCCGCTATACAGGGCCGCGCATGTAGCGCAGCCGATCAGAATAATAAAAAAAATCGAGAGAAAAATACTTAATCTGACGACACGATTAAGGTGTGGTGGGTTAATTACATGCTGCAAGTGTGCATTTCAATACACTGACTATATGATAATAGTGACGTAAGGGACCGGGAGGGTCATAAACTTGCAAAAAAAATGCTCACCTCGACATTCTCGATCGGGGTCGAATTTTTGAAGTGAAAACTTCTTTAGGTGCGCTCAACACTTTTATCAGACTGAGCCATCACGCGTCAGGCTCGGCTATGTAACGCTCCTTCGGGTAAAGTCGGCTCGAGTCGACTAAGTGAGAGAGGATCAGTCGGCAGAGCGAGACAGTAGAAAGAGTTTGTGGGTGTGAATGAGACTGAGCCGTCACGTTCGTCTATGTAACGCTCAGTCCTCAAGTATTTACAGCATATTTTAGCTTCCATAGACCTATTGTTTCATTCTTACAATATAATAGCAGTGAAGAAGTGTAAATCTAAGTGTAAATCTATACATCGCAGTACTTGCTAAATATGAGTAGGTATTTTGGAGCGACATACAGTGGGGCGGCATCTAGCGCCGAATGCCTGAAGCATCTGTCAACGTATTTTAACGGGTGCGGTGTACCTACTGTTACAGTATATATTTTAAAATATCACTTTGTTTTAAAACACTGAGAATAAATCATTATTTTTAAATGAACGTAATTTAATATCATACATGTGTCATACATACAATATCGTACATGTGTTAATGTCATACATATGTAAATGTGACAGTATTTCCTGTGTATGTATAAGACGTTATTCATCAACATAAGAAATAGTGTGTGTTTAACATCACAAGATGGACGCTTGCTGTCTTACCAATAGTGATAATATTTCGTCCTGCCGATTTCCACAAGCCGAAATAACAAAAATCGTCAATAAAATTTAGAGCAGGCAGCTTCAGTAAAGCATGTATTCTCTTCGCTCTTTGAAGCATGTACTCTCTCTTTCACTCTTTCTCTATCTCTCGCTCTCTCGCACCGTCCTCACATTACTGTCCGTCCGCCATCACGCCATCACGGCTGATCGTTTCCGCGGTGGATTACATAAAAAATTGTTTTTAAATGTTATTTTATTCATAGGGCGTTGAAATTATGAAAAAAGGTTATTTTCAAGAAGTTTTATCTCCAAAAGATTTTATCACATATAATGCATCTTTTAGGTAAAAAAACTTGAAAAATCATTGTCCGTGCGCATAGAATGACTGACGGGGATAAAAATGCAAAACGTGCATTTTTTGCTGTTTTGTGCAGTTTTCAAGGGGTTTTCAAAGATATTCATTTAAGATTCATAAAAGTTTAAGAAACATGATTTGCTTTAGTATTATACAAGCCTTATGTAACATATTGGGTCATTTAAGACCCTTTATGGGCCGATGGTAGCCATTAAACGCATCCAAAAGTGCATAATAACTTTCGTCCTTTTAAAAAAAAAAAATTGCTCTAGCCTAGCATTAATAAAATATCGTCCAAATTTAATATTCTGTGGTTTTCGAGATCACTAATGAAGAATTTGAAGACAAAATCGGAAGGTTCAAAATGGATGACTGATACATGAACTGGAATGGAATGGATGACTGATACATGATGACTGGAATGGCGAGAGAATCCATTTTTAAAAAGTACAAAACAATGAGAGATAAAAATCTTATTTTCGAAAATTTTCACTTTTCCGGTGCGTGTGGCTCGAAAACGGTTGCCAATTCGAAAAAGTATATCAACGAAGGTTCTAGAGAATTTCAAGTTCAAGAGCTTTCATTTCGTATAGGCTATAAATTTTTCCGAGTTCTTCGCTTATAGAAGAACCCAAAACCTTGGACTTTTGGACTTTAGACGTCAGGACTTTTAGTATGTTCACTCCCTAAGTACCCTGAACAAGTTTCTGATAGATTCGCTTAGGTCCCTGCTCTCGCACTCTACACCTCTTTTAGTATACTAAACAAATCTTGAAAGTTGTCGATTACGTCATAGTTATAAACCATACTAATCAAATCAGTCCGAATGAATACAAGCTTTACTCGTTCCCCGATGAGAAACGTAAACGTAATACATAATCTTCAATTTGAATGTTAAAATCATGAAACAGATCGAGAGTCGTTTAAGCAATGGGAGGTTTTCCGTCGGCAAAATTGCAGCCTAGTCAGGATGCCCACAAGTACACTGAATGTGAAGAAAACGTGAATTCAGACTGAAAGATAACCAAATTCTGCCAGAGTTTTATAACGGTGCAAGGCTACTGCGGATACGGCGTACGGCGCTAGTCAAACGAAATCGGGCAGTTCCATGTTATTCTCGGTAGAGTTACGACGTACGAAATCTTGTCCCCTCTTTCTTTTTCGCACAGTAGCTTACAACAACGTTAGTCGGATATATCAACAGTCATATATAATGGAGTTCTTTCTCTCGTTTAATTATTTTTTAACGAAGAACACTCGAACGGCGTATGTTGTAGATTAAAAATAAATTAGTGGCGTAACTGCCAACTTTCAAGATTTGGAGATTATATTCTTGTTTCATCCAGAATTAAAACGTTATTAGTTGAACGTGAAAGCACAAAAGAAAATAATAGATACTAGGCTCAATTTTGGACGATTATCTTTTGTGATGCCTTGGAATTTTTAGGTTAGTTGGCGTTATCCAGAGATAAGAAATAAAAATGTTGTCAGTCGTCACAACTAATCCTGCGAGTCAAAATATAGATTCATGAATGGTACGGTACTGTCTAATATCTATTTCTATGTCTCATATTTACCAAATATGAGAACGCAGAATATATCCTACAAGCACACACGTCCATGGAAGTATCCGACTTTTGAAAATCGACATGGAAATGTCATATCCCGAATTGATACACAAATAATGAAATTTCAAAGAATTTTGCTTCCAATCAAAGAAAAAATATTGGTAGGGTAATTTATTCATTTCATTTTTATGTCTGTTTTGTCCGTTGATATTATTGTTATGTCTGTTGTTTTATGTCTTTATTTATTATATTTATTATTAATAAATCTTTACCTACCAGGCCAAACTTTACGTACAATTTTTTTATCTACATTATTTCTATTGGACCCAAAGCAACAATGAAATAGTTAAATAAATAAACTATCTGTAATTGTAATTATATATACAATATATATATATATATATATATATATATATATATATATATATATATATATATATGTGTCAAGGAAAATAAATGATTATGTGAAGGAAAATAAATGGAAAATTCATAACGGAGAGTAAGAAAGCAAATGCAATCTTCTTATCCATCTAATAAAATATCTGACGCTGAAACTAGTTTTAGAACTATTAAACTGTTACGGTGAAAACGTAACTTGAAATGATCCTTTGCAAAATTCTTGAATTCGATTTGCATACGACTTGCATCTCCTCTCATTTCAAATTCAATATATTTGCTCTATATTCCTCGAGGATAATAGTGAATAGTACTTTTATGTTCCATTCCAAGAAATGCCAGCACGGCGCTTATTCTGGAAAGTAAGTATTTTCACGTATCTGAGTACGTTATTTTATGAAACTCGACATCCCAGTTCAAATAGCGAACCCAGGAACATATATATCTGCACAGTCGGTTCAGCTTCATTGAGATCAATTCGGTTCACTGCTGGGCGCCGTATCTATACGAAAGCACTGTGTAAAAACACCCTCTGTATTTATGGCACCAAAACAGAACCGGCACGCATGAATATTACACCAAATTAACAGGGCCGGATTGGGAAGATATTCCAGCCCCGGCGTTTGGTCCGACTGGCCGAATCCTAAAACTAAATCGATCCGATACCAATATTTTTCTGTGAAATAATCACCAAACACTGT
Organism: Tetropium fuscum; assembly: GCA_964058915.1. Classification (NCBI taxonomy): domain Eukaryota; kingdom Metazoa; phylum Arthropoda; class Insecta; order Coleoptera; family Cerambycidae; genus Tetropium; species Tetropium fuscum. Next base: position 9,030 of record CAXKVY010004553.1, on the reverse strand, counting down.
GTTTCTGATAACTCTATTTACAATATTAACAATTTTTTAAGTAAATCACTCCTCTTTGCCACACCATCAATGATTTTGTCATTGTTCAAATGCATTAGAAAATATTTTCAACTGACATTTTTAGTAAGGCATCCAAGTGATCTTGTGATAGACAATTCCTAAGTTTACTTTGCACAAATTTCAGTTTTGAAAAGGTTATCTCACAAGACATTTGGGTTATTAAGACAAAGTTATTTAAAGTTAGACTTAAAGTTTAGACTTAAGTTAAGACAAAGTTATTACATATTTGTAGGCAAGAAACATATTTTTATAAGCTACTGTATGCATTTTATATTTCAACAGTACCTTAAAACAACAAACCATACATTTTCTTCATGTTTTACAAGATAATGACGTCTCTTATTTTGTAGATTCACTAGCTCCAGCACCTTCATCCTCAACCTTAGTAGGACCTTCATTATCAAATACAATATGACTATTCTTGTCCTAGTCATCTAGAATGGTTTTAATTGTAACCCATTTGGTCTTTGAGGTCTGTTTGGATAACTGAAAATATAACCAAAGTATTTTCACTATTAGTGCCATCTCCAAATCGATTGGAAATCTGTTCAGCGACATTTTTAAATGCATCTTGAGGGAAATATTTGAAATTTCTAAAACGCAATATCCATATATCCAACCATGCAATATCCTTAAAAACAGTTCATTCACTTTCACTTCAAAAATTCACTTCAAAAACGTTTCATCTTCTAAACTTTGCATAGCATTTTCGTAAATAACGTTATAAACAAAAACTGCAAATCTGTATTTTGAATCGGTAAAAGGAACGTCAGCAGTTTCACCTGATATTCTTCATTTTCTTCATATTCTAAAACGGGAAAACTAATATTCTAAAACGGGAAAAAAAGTTAAATAATTAGGAATCTCATTCTCTGTATCATCTTCAACCCCTCTGTTGTTGTTGTCATTTGACGAATCAATTTCTTATGTCATTATCATCATATCATGTGTTAATAAGTTTCTGCTTTCGAATATTAGCCCAACCAATAAACATTCATAGATTTCAGTAAAGTTTCAAAGCCCTGATTCAACGGATAGGGGTTTTAATTTTTTTTAACATTTTATATGCCAAAACGGCATTCATGTCATAGGTGTGTAAATATTTCGACAAAGGTCTTGTCCATTGTCCATAAATTTTGTCCATAAATGACACGCAATGCTCAGTGATCATTGAAGCATGACTAATGATTTCACCATAAAAATAGTATAAATAGCGTAGATTTTTAGTTTAAGATTAGTTTTCAATCGTCTCCGGATGATGCCAACTTGGTTGGCGAAACGCGCGTCGAGTGAAGTAAAAGTATTTTGGTGATTGTGGAAACTACTCCGAGTGTTATAATTACATCAAAGGTTTCAGCCATAGTTCAGGTTTCAGGTTTCTCGTCGGTCGCTACCGTACCGGAAACATTGGATATTTTAGGATTTTACCTTCAGAATGCTGCGAGCTATCGAACCAAAAACACATTCTTCTAGAATCATAATAATCCTAAAATAATGTGTTTTTGGCATGAGCATTCGGCTCATATGCAACGGAAAAATGAATGAATGAATGCCGGGATAGAGAAATCTTATTCGAGAGTTACCCATGCACGCTTTAGAAGAGTTGTTACATTATGACTATTTTGCATATTTTGGAAACTTTAATTTTTGATAATAGTAATTAATTAGTTATTCTAATCATCCTGATCAAATAGTCTGGAATGAATTATGTATCCGCTAATATAGCATATCTATTAAATATCTGACTGCAATTTAGCTGAACAGAATGTAATTTACGATTTACAGATCAATAGTGAAATATTTTAAAAGCGGAAATGAAATGTTGACTGGAGCGTCAAATCTGCACTAGACTAAATTTATTAATTCCAGAAATCCAATTGGGATATTTCCTTATTTATCCCAATAGTTTACAGTACAAGTTACTGAAGAAACTAAGAATTTCGCTAACAACATTTTAAAATATGAAATATTAAACTTTGTAATAACGGATGTTTATGGTTATGCAATATTATGCACGTAATGTAATCAACATTAGACGGCTTGCGTTGCTATGGTTCGTGCAAATGTAAATGTTTGCAGTTGCAAAAATTATACCTACACCTAAGGCGTGGTGAACATTTTTTATAAAATTGTGAAATTATGGAAGTAAATGACGATATTACCATACCAGCAGACATTTCAAATCTAAACGAAGCGAATGCCGCTACGTTTCATATGTTGCCGTAGAAATCGAAAGGATGGTATTTAAATGAAATGAAAACAATTGGAAAATTGACAGTAGAGTGGGCGAAAGTATTTTTACTCCCTTCTTTCGCCCACCTGTTCCCATAGAAACAACTTGAGTGAACAAAACAAAGGGTTTCGAGTTTTGTTCTTAAATAAGAAACTACATGTTTTAACAGCGGTATTAAACAAATTTTATTTTTCACAACGTTGAAAATCATAAAACAGTTTTACCTCCTCGTTTACAAGTGCAATGATGTTCGAGATTTTTCTTAACGTGTTAAAGAATATAACATTTTTCTAATAATAATCATATTTTTACATGGTATAAATAAAATCGGTCCTTATAAATGGACTACCTACTTGTAATTCAAAATATTTTCAGGAAATCTGTATATTCAACTCTGCCTACTACATATAACCTTTTTCAAGATTTATTATACCTCCGAATTTTGTAGCTTACAACGAAATTGAACTTCAGACAAATAAATAGTTTGCTGATGTTTCTCTTTTCCTCGCGCTTTGTGTGGGGTGCATCCTAAATTGATTAATAATTTTATTTTAGAAACTCATGCTGGTTTAAATCTCAATAATTCAAACAAATAATATGTTTTACATGTTCGATGTCTGATAATTTCGGAATAGTAGGTAGAGAAAGTATACTGAACATTTCGTTTCTTAGGTACCTATATCACGAATCAACGTAATTCACTTTTTATGATTTTTGAGGAAAGCGGTTTAAAGATTTATAAAATCTTTGAGAGCTTTATATAAGACTTAAAAGGGGTATTTTCACTGTCCAGTCCAGTGGACTTTTTCTGCCTAGACAGCAACGTACCGGGTAATAGGCCGAGAACTAATGACACTCAGCAGTGAAGCAGTGCTGATTCTACTGTGGGTGAAAAAATTACGGCATGTAATGAAAATAGTGATATTAGTAATTATAATATTATTGAATAGTGACATAGAAAATAGTTATATTAATTACACGTTTTTAAAGTAAGTATTAAGTTATTAAGGTGTCTTTTTAGACTTTTTGCTTTATTTTGGAATATAGGCGTCTTTATTTTATTTATCTTATTGTTTTTATTTTTTGTTGGGAATTTTTTGCTTTATTTTGTAATATAGGTATATTTATTTTATTTATTATATTGTTTTTATTTTTTGTTGAGAATTTTTTGCTTTATTTTGGAATACCTATATATTTGTTTTATTTATTTTATTGTTTTTATTTTTGTTGAGATTTTATCTGAAGTTGACGTTATTTTAAATAAAACACTATATATTATTGCAATTTGGATTCTGCTTCAATTTTTAGGTGAACATTCATAAAGGTTTCATATTCTTAAAGTTGACCGTTTTTGATATATTTAATTCTTTTCAAAAAATAAAATAAAAAAGCGCTGCCCAATTCAAAAAGATGTGTATTTTACTATTAGAAAGTTAACTTATTTTTTTTAAATGGATTTTAAACACCCTTATAATTTTTACGTGACGAACAATTTTGCTCTCATTCGAATGGTATAATGGTTCACCATGTGTATGAAAGATGTACCATGATCAAAGTTATACATATTTATGATGAGCTACTTAATCAATATTATTTGCCTATGTCTATATATGTATGCCTATGTCTATATATGTATATATGAAAGTCTATATATGTTATGCTAGTTATTTTCTATGTAGGAAAATGGTTGGAACCATTCTCTATTGCGCCGTGGGATTAATCTAAATTTGTCTGAAAATATCTAGGAGACTTAAATTATTGTCTTCCAGATTTATTCTCTTTGACGTATTGAGATTGAGGAGGTAATTCGATTTGTACTTTTAATAACGCTTTTAATGTTCCTCCTAATTAATTTTAAATTGCTTTAATTTTGATACAAAGAAATCTGAAATACTAATTTTCCATAGCCCAGTCAAATCAATGCCGCTTCATCTCGAGCGAATTACAAATATTTCCATAGGTTTCTACGCCCTTTATAAGGAATGTAGAAACAATAGTGAATAGGTCACCAATAAAGCGACCTACTAATCTAAAGTTTTTGAAATATTTCCCTTACTTCGTTATTCGGTTCATTTGTATACCTTATAATAACAACGCTGTATTATTATAATTTATTATTTATATTAAAGTTTATTATTATTATAAAGTTACAGTGATATTATAAATATAGTATTTATACTATTACTGTAACTTTAAATTATATCATTTTAAAACTATATCATTTATTTTTATTACACTGTAATATCTTCAAATTTTGAGACAGTAATCAATTCGGTTCCTTTATCAGAGATAGATATATCAAGCCGGAAGCTTTGCTGCAGTAGGTAGATGCGGAAGACACGGCATGAGGAATGTGAGCATGCCTATTATTTCAATACTGGCAGAACTTTGTGATAAACTGTTTTATTTATGGCTAAAAAAATATACCTACTTTATGTTTCTTGATATAACGATGTTATAAAAGTAATACAAATTAGAGATATAGTCGTAAATTTTAGACTAACTACATATTTAATAAATGCGCAGATGGATGTTTTATTAATCACGATTACAGAACCGTTATCTCATTATGTGATACAAATTTAATTTATATTCTTCAAAGAATGAAACAGTGAGAGCCATATTAATTTAGAAAATCCATAGACAATTGAGATGATTATATATACCTACCTATTTAATACATTAGTAAAATATATTATTATATAATTTACTATTATATTATATAGTAAATTTAAAATTGTAAATTATAATGTCTGCAACAAGTAAGTAATATAAGTCATGGTATGTAGTGAAACCACTATATATAATCTTAAAACCCAAAAAGACATTTTAATTATGATTAAAACTAATTATGGACATTTTAAGTAATGTAAAAATAGTTTAGCTTATGGCATCAAACAGGTCGCCACTCAGATCTTTTTTCTTAAGAAAATCCAGTAAAAATCTTAATTAAAGTAAAAAGCGAGAAATAAAATTGCTTCAAACCGCATTTGACGTGTTTCCTTTTAGTTTTGTTTGTAGTAATATTTAAAAGTTAAGTGATATTGGATGTTAAACAAATCGATTAAGGAAACAGTCAACAAAGCCTAGGCAGTATCCTAGAAAATTCACTCCCAGGTTTAATCACCGTTTAATAAGAGTGCCAACAAGTTAAATAACAAGTGCGTGAAATCAACAAAAAAAATTCAGTGCTACAGTAAATAGTGTCCCTATCCGGCAGAACGTACGAGAATTCAGAATTGCAGATTCCAGCAACCAACCAACATCCAATGCAACTTCCTAAGAGCGCCGCTAGAGGTCTAAAACTAGTACGGGATTGCTTTAAAATTTCGAGTATTTTGGGTTAATGCTTTACTAAGGTAATAAACATCAGTATCAAAACGTCGCCTTTAACTAACTTTTTAAATAATTTCTATATGAGAAATTCCGATATAAGGAATATGGTATGTAGAAGGATTTTATATCCCATATACCTGAATAAGTTATGATAGTTTAGAGCAGGCTCAGTTTAAGACTGTTGAAATTTTATAAACAATAATATTTCCATCAATTTCTAAATAAATTAATGTCTAATACCATGATAATTAATGTATTTCTTTTTTAAAAATAAAATAAATTTAAAATCCATATTCCGAATATCACATTTTATAGTATAAATATAAGATAATTTTCAGAATAACTATAATTGACTTCCAAGTTTTACTTAATATATTTGAATTTTAATAATACAAAAATTAAACGATACACCTTATTTTGAACCTTCTCTGAGGTAAGTGATTTTCATGCTATAACTTCTTAAAATCAAAGTAAAATAGGATGAAGTAAAACATAAGTGTTTCTATATGGACTTATAAATCGAGACATTTTAAAGCCATTGTTTTTCAGAACTGTGTCCATTCTATAAAATAAAATAAATATTAACTATATATACTATAATATATCACAAATTGCATATATGTATACGTAAAATTTGATTAAAATTTCCAAAAATTATAGATTAATAATCTGTACCATTAGCAGTCAACAAAAAAAGTCAAGTGGTCTGCAAATTAAGCTATATGCTCACATGTATAGGAAGGTAATCAATTAATTCAAAGCTCTTAGATGAGATTATTAAAATTAAATAAAAGATAGGGCTTACGCCTATGGTTATTTTCAATTGGCAAATATTCCATATTTGAGTGTCTTTAATTTTTCTTGATTTACGTTGCAGGATCCAACCTCCCTCTTCAAGATTCGTATGAATTATTGTCAATTTTATTAATAATTTTATAAATTAGAAATTGGGTGACCACTAAAGTGAAACAACTTAGGTCTGTAGATGCACATTGTCTAGTATTTTGTGACGATACTCGAGATTGTGTATACATCGTTTCAGGGATGTGGGATGTACCCCCTGATTTTGTATTCGAAAATATGTTGCGTGTAATGATTTATATTTCTAATGCCACTCGTAATCCATAATTATATTTCAAGCAGGGAGAGATACGCTCAGAATATACTTGTAGGTTGAAGGTAAAATAATAACGTAATATGCTAATTAGCACATAACTGTTAAGTCAATACTATTCAATAAAGTTGGTTACCTTTGTTTATGTTTCATTAAGGTATAGTCTGTAGACGTTTGTTTCAGTATTAACCGGAGTATTAAAGTTATGATTTGAGCAGAATAGTGTATTAAGCAATATAGATATTTGGTATTCTTGGTGTTACGTAATAGTTATTATGTAATCTGTTTGAATAGCATTACCCTTTGTATTGTAGCCTTTGTAAAATTAGTACTGTTGCAGACGTTGTTATAAGTTGCTGCAAATACAAATTATATATATATATATATATATATATATATATATATATATATATATATATATATATATATATATATATATATATACATGTTATAATATTTTAAGCCCTTCAGCTCAACATTGTCAAATTTTCACATTTTTGAGTCTAGTATATTTGTTTACCATGCCCTTAAAACTTATAATCTAGATAACTAAAGACTTATATTCTATATAACTAGTTATTTACTTGTAATATATTTGTTTTTACAAAAATGTTTTCTTGTTTCATTTAGTTAAAGTCTGATTAATAGTAGTAACAGCTGTAAATGATTTTTTCTGTTTTTGCAGCCTCCAGTACTCTTTAAGTAATGTTGACCTGGCGTCCAAATATATTCTGTCGATTGTAATGTCAATAATATATAAATACAAGTAGAGCAGATTTCAGTAATTGTCAAGTTGAGATTTCTCTACCTCGAACTTTGGTAATACAATCTAAGGGTGTTTTAAGTGTTTTAAGTTAAGAGAGCCCTATACTTACCAGCCACCACCGTGATAGACCTGAGCAGCCCCTAGGCAAAATTAGAGAACCAATAATAAGTAATTCCTGGATGAGAGACCAATAATTACAAGTATAGTAATTATTAAAAAGGGTAATTATACACTATTTCTCCTCTCTTTTAATCGCTCGTATTTACATAATGATATATGTTGCATTGTTTAATTAATTATTCATCCAACACCTGTCATCCAATACTATAATAACAATGTTAACAAGCGCAATACAACACACGTAGCCCCTGATAATATCAGTGTAAATAATCACTATAGTCGGGTCGCTGAACAGATGGAGCATTAAAAGTGCATAATCATTACGTGTTCACCGTGTTCAAAATACCTGATTGGTTGCATGAAAATCAACAGAGACAGGGCGGCGCATCTTGCTGCGACGGCTGGAGTTAGCTCTGAGAGGACTAACTTGGAAAACGTTTATGCTTTATTTGGATGACGTTATGGTTGCACGCAAGACTTTCGATGGACACCTGTCGAATTTAAAAAAGGTTTTCTCCAAGCTTGGCAACGCACGTCTTCAGCCGAATATAAAGAAATGTGCCCTATTTAAAAAAAAAAGTCCACTTCCTCGGATATGTCGTTTCTTCTAAGGGTATAGAAACCAATCCAGGGGAAGTGAAAGCTGTGCAAGATTGGCCATCTCCGAAGCCTAAACAAGAACAGAAGTTTCCTCGGGCTCTGTAGTTACTAGCGACGATTTGTTAGAGATTTTGGAAAAATTACGAAGCCATTGAATAAGTTAACTGAAAAGACAGCTCCGTTCGTATGGACTCCGGAATGCCAACAGTCTTTCAAAGAACTGAAATATCGACTAGTTATAGATCCTATCTTGGCATATCTATTATATAATGGTCTGTTTATAATGGACACCGACGCATCATATTATGGTATTGGCGACGTACTCCCCCGAAGGCAGGAAGACGACGAAGTTGTCATTGGATACTTCAGTAAAATCTTGGGAAAGGCGGAAAGTAACTACTGTGTAACGCGAAAAGAACTCTTAGCGGTGGTACGAGCTATCGAACACTACCATAATTTCCTCTTAAGGCCGCAAATTCCTAGTTAGAACCGACCACTCAGCATTAGAATGGATGCTGAATTTCAAGAATCCAGACGGACAACTGACTCGTTGGTTGGAAAAACTACAGAGTTCCGATTTGAACATCGTCGAGGAAGGAACCACGCAAATGCGGATAGTCTGTCAAGAAGCCCCTATGTGAATAAGGCAGTTTTTGTCAAGGCCAAGAAAATGAAGAAACGTCCAAGAATACAGGTTGTGTTGCACATATTCTGATTACAGATCATTCCACTGAAACCGATGCTGAGCTTATTGATTTTATCGGAAAACAAAGAAAGGATAAGGACCTCAAGACTATACGG